>MU897473.1:0-10531 GCA_036418205.1 Ostertagia ostertagi | reverse complement strand
GAGACAGAGGTTATCGGCTGCATCCATGGATAAATATGACCGATACGGTAACGTTGAAAATTGTCATACTCAGTAATTGGCGGTTTCGGATGGATTTTTTTTTAATTTTTCAGGTGCCTTCATTGCTTCTTCACTCCGAGAAATGCCGGAACCTGCATCACAACGTAAAATGGCTCAACTAATGGACTGCTTGTTGAATCAAGGGAATCGTAGTGGTTCTTAATGTTTTTGTTGAATTGGGGAAATAATAAGTGAAGAAATGAGAGCCACATGTTGACGCGGGTTAAGCATCAAGCCGGAAATGTTTGCTCGTTCATGTTCCAGCGTTTTGTTATGCGTTTTGTACGAACATTGAAAATATCACAATAAAATTGTGCAATAGTGAATAATGTTGTTGAGTTAGGTTATCAAAGCGGTATAGCATTGAATAACATTGAATTTCTTATGTTTTATCTGCCAGAGTGTTCAATAAAAATCACTCCACTCTGCCACTGCTGATGTTTCCAAACAGAGTTGTGGCGTTAGGTTCAAGCGACTTGTGATTGGAGCATACTGAAAGTCGTCTATAGTGCTTCTAGTGAGCTTGATAGATTTGGCTGGGAACTTGGTCCGAGGGTAGTCTCACCTGGGACATTCTGCAGCTAGCCTCGAAAGTTGTCGGGGATATTCCGCTATATTGCTATATCCGAAGTCGTATGTAGCAAGCCCGAGCAGGGTGAAAATCGTGTCGAGGACGTGGTCAGATCAGTACGACCCCCCCCCCTCAGATCGGGATCTTGATACGACCCCTCTAACTTTGCCTTGATGTGAATAAGCCATTTCCATCAATGCACAGCAAAGCGTTCGGTCGCAATCTACACTCTCGATGAAAAGGTTCCATTCCCCATTTCATAAGTTTTGGAGCAGTATGTGGTAGGGTTAGATAGAGCTGGATTTGCTACTACCGGGCAATATTGAAATTGATCTAAAATCTTTACACTCGAAGAGATAGGGTCTCTCAAATTTTGTCGAGGGAGCGTCGAGGATGCGGAATTTTTCATGCGAGTTTTTGCCACTTAAAAGGCAATATCTCTCTAATTTCGCAAGAACCTTCGGAAAAAGCGAAGACAGTTTTGGAAAGCGGAAGGTTTGCGCTTTCTAACAGTATGCTTAGCTTCCTTCTACGTTCCCTAGTTCAAGAGATTCTTGCGTCGAGGATCTATCAAAGATGATTCTCGGCTGCTCAAAAAGCCGCTCCCTTCCTCTATTGCAGGTGCAGTTCGTTGGCAACGCTCGAAATGTGTCCGGAATTCCTTTTTTTCAACATAAGCAATAAGAAAAGAGGTAATCGTCATCGTCCGATCTCGTCTCAGTATAAGCCATGTATCCGACCTCCACGCAAGTTGCAGAATCTATTGAAAGGTGTTACACATATGATGATGACCTGTTGACAGAAACTGTATTGTAGTAACACATTTCGTAACTCCGTAACCTAAGGAACAGCTTCATTCGCCCATGGTCTTTCCAGAACTCTTGCCGGTCTGCGACAGCTCCCTAACAACTGCCTCATTTCTCAACGAGGTATTAAGGGCCTAGATAAAGGAGGTTCCACTACAGCACGTGACACATGCGGAAATGCTCTTTCATTCCTTGTACTGGTTTTCAAATATACGTCCTCCCAATAAGGGTAAAGGAATGGAGCGACTGGACCGTGCAGAGAATATTTTATCTCATAGTTTTCTCACACATCCTTATTTTCCGCTGCGCTGCACCCTCTCTTTCCTATCTGACTACTGACCCCAATGAGTACGACCCCACATGACCCACTCTGACAAATACGACTCCCTCCTGTTGAGGATTTCCTCGACCGATATATTCACCCTGAGCCCGAGGTCGTGGCGAACGTATCCTTGCTGTATACGGCTCCTGGAGAACGCGACAATTCTGAAAAATGTGGCTGATAAGGGCGATACTGCAAAAACTAATAGTGTTATTACTGTGGTTGTTCTTTATTGGAGTTGGTGGCCATCATAGAGGCTCAAAATATGGGAATTCCTTCGGAAACGTATAACTTGTTGAAATGAAGTTCTACGGGAAAGGATAGCTCGATTTGTGGCCTTAACCTCTCCAAAGACTGATTGGTCAAGGCCACAAATGCTTCACCCTTTTATCAATTGTAGTGCTTCCGTTATTTTCATCAAGTAAACGTATATCAATTTGTCGGACTATCGAAGACATGCGAATAAATTTTTTCATTCACTTCTTCTCTCTAACTGGGATACAGGGTGAAGAGCGGTCGAGGGAACCTTCGACAGGGGCTGGGGTGGGTTCGAAACGCACCCGACGCCACAATACTGCACCAGCAGTGCCTGCTCGTCAAGTCAATCGCTGTGTCAACACTAATTTTACAAGTTTTTCAGTTGGACTAAAGGATCTGCTGTCATAAGACTATATGAAGTGAAAAGTCAAATCAAAGCGTTTTTCGTTCGCTAGAATTGATCAGTATGCTGACACAGAGAGGATGTTCGCTTGGCGTAAAGGGACCGTACTTAAAAAGCGAATCCTTCACGAAAAACCACGAACTCTCACTTCCAGACCAACATAGTGCTAAATCGGTGGCTTTGGACTCATTTCCACCATTAGAATGAAAAGAACAGAAATATTGCTTTTGTTTTGGTAAAAAATTCGAAAAATCGAAAGGGCTGCTACGCGTTCAAAGTGCCCACGGACGTCTTTCACAAATGCTGGCGACGGGGATGCTTCCACTTGGTTCTTGGAGTGCCTTCACTAGAAACTCTTTCTGGCCTTCTGCTTTATTGCATTCACATCTTACACTTCTACTCCATCCTATTCTATCGATCGATTTGTCTATGTTCTCCATAACATCGAATCACTGCGTCGCCGGATTCCTTGGCCGGCCAAAGGCCAACTTCTTTCCATGCCTCGCCTTTGGCTCCGCCCGAATTACCTTCGATGTCCATACGTGTAGTTTTTGTACGTTTGTTTCTCTTCGGAAACCGAATCTTCATGCGTGAAACTTTGTGTGCTGTTTCCAGTGATCACAACTGACACATTCATGTCAAGAAAGATGCAAGAATTTTCCGCGAAGGATTCCTTTAATATAGAAGTGAAATACTTTTTCTCTGAATTTGCAAGCGCTTCAAGAACCTTTGTAGGAGCAGG
This sequence comes from Ostertagia ostertagi, assembly GCA_036418205.1. Classification (NCBI taxonomy): domain Eukaryota; kingdom Metazoa; phylum Nematoda; class Chromadorea; order Rhabditida; family Trichostrongylidae; genus Ostertagia; species Ostertagia ostertagi. Next base: position 7,369 of record MU897473.1, on the reverse strand, counting down.
GACTCGGTGGGCAGTTCAAAACGGGGAGGTTTGCGGCCTTCTTGACATCATCACATTCTGTAGCCGTAAATACAGCCATCGGAATAAGGTTGGGGAAGCGACGTAAGTGAAGGAATGATCACACCATACTATGGCCATGACAGTTGTTCTAATTAATCACGACTAGAAACATCTTTGGTTGCACAAGCAAGTCGTGTAGACAAAGCACCTTTCAATGACTCCGAGTGGGGTCACTGCATGGCGCATACAAGAACGGAATGGATCTGCGCCAAGTGCATCATTTTCAATTTACTCCATCGAACTGACGTGTACAGAAGTATTTTGAAGGTGTTCAAAGAAGTTCCCTACTACGGTAGGGAGTAATAGGGTTTTCGATTGGCTCGGAAACCGTCCACTATACTCGAAGATAGATACTCGACGCAGATTTCTCGCAAACGAGAGAACCTTCGAAAATCTGCAGCATTATGCCAGTAAGAGAAAGCCTTCTTCTTCATAACGATTTCCTTAGATTTGCGAAAGATTGTCACAAAAGAAACTTATTGTCTTCCAAAGATGAAAACTCGCATCGTAAATTTCAACGTCCTCGACAGACCCTCGACGTCTCCCAACTCTCGAGGTGAAGCGTGCTTGAAAAGAAAAAGCTCAGCACAATTTAGAAACTGGTGGTCTTGTGTATTCAGAATCCGCCTTTCTTTTGGGAATATGATTGCTAGTGAAGAAAGTTGCAATCCGTCAGATAGGGGGTAGATTTAAATAAGTATAAGTATAAGTTTATTACGTCAGCAGAAGGCTCACGTGAGAAAACACAATAATGACAATGTAAATTCACAACAAAAACAGGCACTAATGGCAACAGTAACATATTTGCTAGTCAGTCTCTAAAAAATTTAGGATACGCCATTTCGTAGCAGAACTTTGAACGCCAAGCGTTTAAATTGCGGCAGCGATAGAGGGGCAGGTATATTTTTCGTCAACTTCAAATATTCATTGCCGGCTCTGAAGGTGAAGCTCTTCGCGTGCACGTCAGTTTTGGGACGATTTGACGATTTTTCCCAAATGTTGTGCTCCAGTCGAAAGACAGGTGCCGACCGTGGACGGTTTGTGCCGCTATACCGAAGCGCGTGGCTGCCTGTATTCACTACCTCCATTCCTTTTCCACTTCCTGGCCAATGGTGGCATAGACCAGTGATAAGTAGTTCTGAAAGGTAGAAGCAGAGGTCAGTCTGTGAAAGCACATCAGAAGCGGTTCCACAACACCGGTACTTGTCAAAGGATGTTTCACATAAGTCCCCTCCCCCCCCCCCCAAAAGCCTTATTCACCTGTCACCTATTTAGGCAAGGTGAGGCAGCGTAGTCGTAAACTATTGTCCTGTTTCTCACTGTCCAATGATGCTTCCATTCATCCTTTGCACCCCAGTTTTAGAGCGGAGGCGAGTTACTGAATCGTCGTCAAAAATCTCTTGTTTTGGAAGATCAGACACGAAAACATGCTTTAGCCCCGTTTTGTACCCGCTGTTGCGCCAAGACGTGCAATGGTTCATTCTATTCAACTTGACGCGAAATCACTACAGTACGCGCTGCGACTCGTCCGCTGACTGTGCCTTCTTGCCGCGCGACGGGCCTCCTGTCGGGTACCCTCAATTCTCAGCCCGGATTTTGCGATCCTGCGCTAGTCTAATTCAAAAAACTTTCATGAGTTCAAAACTTCATTGTGCAAGACGCGACGCGATTCTGGGAGTTACGCAGGAATGAGCCGACGTCTCTGTCCGACGCGTAGCCTTTTGCAATCCTTCGCTGAAATGATTGGACCGATAAGATCGGGCCGAAAAAATGGCCGTGACAGTAAGACCTTTTCTCCCAAAAACGGAAACCTTGGTATGACCCTCTCCTCATCCCCGGGGTCATATGTAGATGGCATAAAGGTAATTCCCACGTTGATATGGCAATTCCGCTAGACTTCGCGGAGTTGGAATAGTTGTGGCAGATCGTGATGGAAAAAGAAATTAAATCGTGGAAAACTTCGAAAACACACGCCTTGTTCTTCTAATATGTGGAGGAGTCTAAAAAACAGACAGCAGACAAAAGTTAATGTCCGATATAGAACGACCAGATTAGTCCCCCGTCAACCGCCGGGACCTTCCTTTCCTGCGCAAGCTTTCTATCCTCCGCTATGGTCCCTTCCTCCTGTGACACCAACACCCTGGAAGTGACGCGTATGCAACACAATGGTGTTTCAAACAGTAGAAGGGACACAATCATGATATGACGGTAGATTTTTCGCTTCCCTTCCTCATCCTCCCTTCCTCTCTCCACTGCCCTCCAGCTGCCACTGCAGCACCATGTGGAATGAACGGAAGTGTGCTAAGCAGGTGTTTATATAGCCCTAAGAGTGTTATCACAACTATCCTGCTACAAAACATTGATATCTCAAATCCTGTAAGCTACCCGATTTGTTAGCGGTTTGTTTATCCCATGAGCTTCCTTCTCACTCACTTCATTTTGCGGACGGACGGACGGACGGACGGACGGACGGACGGACGGACGGACGGACGGACGGACGGACGGACGGACGGACGGACGGACGGACGGACGGACGGACGGACGGACGGACGGACGGACGGACGGACGCGTACGGACGGACGGACGGGCGGACGGACGGATGGACGGAGGGGGGGACGGGGTGGTGGGGCACGCGGCTGCACCGCGCACGGTATCGGACGGACGAGACGGACGGACGGCGGACGGACGGACGGACGGACGGACGGACGGACGGACGGACGGACGGACGGACGGACGGATGGGCGGACGGACGGACGGACGGACGGACGATGGACGGACGGACGGATGGACGGAGCGCGAGCGGACGCGACGGCGTACCGACGGACGGACGGACGGACGGACGGGCGGACGGACGGACGGACGGACGGACGGACGGACGGACGGACGGACGGACGGACGGACGGACGGACGGACGGACGGACGGACGGACGGACGGACGGACGGACGGACGGACGGACGGACGGACGGACGGACGGACGGATGGACGGACGGACGGACGGACGGACGGACGGACGGACGGACGGACGGACGGACGGACGGACGGACGGACGACGGACGGACGGACGGACGGACGGACGGACGGACGGACGGACGGACGGACGGACGGACGGACGGACGGACGGACGGACGGACGGACGGACGGACGGACGGACGGACGGACGGACGGACGGACGGACGGACGGACGGACGGACGGACGGACGGACGGACGGACGGACGGACGGACGGACGGACGGACGGACGGACGGACGGACGGACGGACGGACGGACGGACGGACGGACGGACGGACGGACGGACGGACGGACGGACGGACGGACGGACGGACGGACGGACGGACGGACGGACGGACGGACGGACGGACGGACGGACGGACGGACGGACGGACGGACGGACGGACGGACGGACGGACGGACGGACGGACGGACGGACGGACGGACGGACGGACGGACGGACGGACGGACGGACGGACGGACGGACGGACGGACGGACGGACGGACGGACGGACGGACGGACGGACGGACGGACGGACGGACGGACGGACGGACGGACGGACGGACGGACGGACGGACGGACGGACGGACGGACGGACGGACGGACGGACGGACGGACGGACGGACGGACGGACGGACGGACGGACGGACGGACGGACGGACGGACGGACGGACGGACGGACGGACGGACGGACGGACGGACGGACGGACGGACGGACGGACGGACGGACGGACGGACGGACGGACGGACGGACGGACGGACGGACGGACGGACGGACGGACGGACGGACGGACGACGGACGGACGGATGGACGGACGGACGGACGGACGGACGGACGGACGGACGGACGGACGGACGGACGGACGGACGGACGGACGGACGGACGGACGGACGGACGGACGGACGGACGGACGGACGGACGGACGGACGGACGGGACGGACGGACGGACGGACGGACGGACGGACGGACGGACGGCACGCGGACTGCACGGATGGACGGACGGACGGACGGACGGACGGACGGATGGACGGACGGACGGATGGACTCGTACGGGACGGACGGGACGAGACGGACGGACGGACGGATGACGCGGACGGACGGACGGACGGACGGACGGACGGACGGACGGACGGACGGACGGACGGACGGACGGACGGACGGACGGACGGATGGACGGACGGACGGACGGACGGACGGACGGACGGACGGACGGACGGACGGACGGACGGACGGACGGACGGACGGACGGACGGACGGACGGACGGACGGACGGACGGACGGACGGACGGACGGACGGACGGACGGACGGACGGACGGACGGACGGACGGACGGACGGACGGACGGACGGACGGACGGACGGACGGACGGACGGACGGACGGACGGACGGACGGACGGACGGACGGAGGGGGGGACGGGGTGGTGGGGCACGTCGACGACGGGACGGACGTACGACGCGACGCGACGCGACGCGACGGACGGGGACGTGACGGAACGGACGGACGGACGGACGGAGCGGATCGTACGGACGCGACGACGGACGAGACCCGTGGTACTTCGGAGTCGGCGATGGAGTGTAGTCAATCAGGACGGACGGACGGACGGATGGGCGGACGGACGGACGGACGGACGGACGGACGGACGGACGGACGGACGGGACGACGGACGGACGGACGGACGGACGGACGGACGGACGGACGGACGGACGGACGGACGGATCGGACGGACGCGTACGGACGGACGGACGGACGGATGGACGGACGGACGGATGGCACCCCGACGAGAGACGGACGGACGGACGGACGGACGGACGGACGGACGGACGGACGGACGGACGGACGGACGGACGGACGGACGGACGGACGGACGGACGGACGGACGGACGGACGGACGGACGGACGGACGGACGGACGGACGGACGGACGGACGGACGGACGGACGGACGGACGGACGGACGGACGGACGGACGGACGGACGGACGGACGGACGGACGGACGGACGGACGGACGGACGGACGGACGGACGGACGGACGGACGGACGGACGGACGGACGGACGGACGGACGGACGGACGGACGGACGGACGGACGGACGGACGGACGGACGGACGGACGGACGGACGGACGGACGGACGGACGGACGGACGGACGGACGGACGGACGGACGGACGGACGGACGGACGGACGGACGGACGGACGGACGGACGGACGGACGGACGGACGGACGGACGGACGGACGGACGGACGGACGGACGAGGACGGAGGGGGGGGGGGGGTGGGTAAAGAAAACGGACCGGCGGACGCGACGGACCGGACGGACGGACGGACGGACGACGACGGACTGGACTGCCTGTCCTCGTTCTGGGCGAGGAGTCGGACGGCCACGGACGAGCGCGACGGACGGCACACACACACACGCACGCATCACACACACACACCGCACACACCACACACGCACACACACACACACACACACACACACACACACACACACACACACACACACACACACACACACACACACACACACACACACACACACACACACACACACACACACACACACACACACACACACACACACACACACACACACACACACACACCACACACACACACACGTTAGCGCTTTATATAATAGTAGGATTAGACGAAGACGAGAGAGTATTGCAGGGTGCGATACGACTGAGTGGTAATCCCAACGGTAACGACGACCAGCAGGGCAGGCTGATCACGTATGGCGCGTAAAAACGTTGTTTTCAGGGCATCTTCTGCCACAACAACGCCTCGCATCGCATCCTTTATGGTCTTGCTCCTTTTTAGCTTATTCCCATCATTTATGAATCGTGGGCCTGCAAAAATCTGAACCTATTTTGAATTTACGAGAGTGATCGCGATGGCATGGGCCGTGCGTCGCTACGTCATTCTCATGTGCTGGACGAGAACCCTTCAGCACGCTGGGGGGGGGGTCATAGACGGCAGAACGGTGCTGTTGCTTGAGACCCTTTCTCGACGGCCATTTCCACACAGGAGAATATTCGGCCGAGGATTTTCGGGCCTGAGCAGTTACGCTCCGCGCGACATTCACACTCGCCCATGCGCAAGCCGTCTGGCTCGTACGCTTACTCTCAGCAATACTCTCGCACAGTACCGAGCCATGGTCAAGGAATTCCTCGATTGCTACTCACCCCGCCTTCCACAATTAGGCCGATGTCATAGTTTGCGAATCCTGGATCCGAGCGTTGCGCCAGACACTGGACCTGTTTGAAAGTGGCGGGACTTTGCAGTGGACACTGTTTGAAAGTGGCGGGCTTCCTTTAAACGTTGGGTCCCGCCACTATTGAGTCGCTGGTACCTAGTTCGACTCGCTGGCGCAAAGTTCGATTCGCTGGTGCAACGTTCGATTCGCTGGCGCAACGCTCGGATCCAGCGATTCGCTAGCGAATCGCTCGATTCGCAAACTATGACATCGGCCTTAAAGGAGGAATTCACGATTAGAATGAAGGTCGAAGAAAGGGAAACTGACCTAGTTGAGGGACCCACGGACCTCCTGAGGGTGCGAACTGACGCGCAATTCGCATGGAAAAATTTGACCTCGGCGACCTATCATGCCTCAAAGCTGGCGGGTCCGGCGATCTCCGCCCACCGATCATCTGATCACTCGCCGTAGTTCAATACGTGGCGAGTGATTAGATAGCTGAGAGAGCGTAGTGTTGAAGAGGGCACAGCGATGAGAGTCGCATCAATGCTCAAATCAACGGGCAAGGAAGGGGTCCCATTTCTCGGGTTCTGGGCCGTTTCTCATGGTTCTTCCTTCTTTCGTGTACCACTCACCATCCCTAGGTTAATTTGAAATGGGTTGCTTTTTCATCGTGAATTCGTCCTTTAAGTCCAATGACGTCATAGAAACCACAAACCCCTCCAGTCACTATGTTCACTGTCCTTAACACACTCCAACTCCGCTCCAAAAATTTCTCTCAAACTGCTGTCGAACGGAACATTGCACAACATTGCAACATTGGAAGAACCTTACACAGCAGCAAATAATCATTCAATATACAAGATAAAACAAGTACATGGCCCATCCCAACTGTATTGCAAGACGCTGAAGTTCTCATTCCACTTCATTGTTTCAATGATACCTTTAAAAGTGAATCTGATGGGTATGGCAGAAAACTCTTCCATGTTCGTTCACCTTGAGATTGCACTAATTCACAAAGACAGGGCGGCGGGCCGCCGAACGCGAAAAAACGGACCCGAAATTGATTTCCACTTCACCTTTTGGTTTTACAGCCTTCGATATCCCAAAAACTTCAATCCT
>MU897472.1:0-16091 GCA_036418205.1 Ostertagia ostertagi | reverse complement strand
GGTTTCAAACCCCACGTGGTCTTGGGCAGCGTTCAGAGTTGGTGATCGTACATGCGACTAGGCGATGAGACTTGGCGACTCGGCGAGTAAGCGATAAGGCGAGTATTCGATGAGGCGATTAAAGGAATCTTCCACGGACCATGGACCAGTGGGCGGGACCGGAAGTGGTTTTGCGACGAAATGCATGGTAGGTACGGATCCACGTTCATGGGAAGGTTTGAAGTGAATCCTGTTCACGTTCGTACGTTCGACACGTGGATCCGTAATACATGACATTAGTTGGTCACAAAAACTTCCCGGTCCGCCCGCACATGGTCCATGGAAGATTCCTTTGAAGTAGAGGAAGGATCGTTGTTGCTCCGCTCACAGTGCGATCGCCTAATCGCCTACTCACGTACTCGTCTAATCGATACGTATGCTTTCCCTTGTAGACTAATCGCCTCACCTAATCGCATGCACGTCGCCAACTCTGAACGCTGCTTTACCGTGACGAGTGAAATTATGGTGTCCCACTGTATTATTTTCACACCAATGCATGCACCCCGATGGAGCGGCGATTAGGCATAGTGCGTAAAAAATGAGCGCACCACTTGTGACGGCTGACTTGCGTCGCATCACATTGAGTTTTGGGCGCTTTCGTAAGGGGGGAGGGGAGGGGGGCATTCAAGTGTGTGAGCCACTTAACAGGAAAGGCATTCAAATTTAGATAGAACTTTGGGCGCTCATGTCCTTAGGGGGGGGGACATTCAAAACAGGGCATTCAAAAACCGCTGGTAGGTGACACTAGGACTAAGCCCAGGATTGGGAATAAACACCAGGGAGAACAATGGTTGCTCACATCCTCTCCCAGAATCCTTTCCCTCCCTAAGGCTTAGTCCCGAGTTGGTATTAGTGGCCCACACACATCAATGTCCCCCCTGAGGACGTGAGGGCCGAACTTTGAATTGTGACACATACATGTCGATAGAGCTTCAAACGCTGATTACAAATATGGAAACTAAAACTGCAAAATGAACCTGCCAAGGAAGTTGTGAGCAGTCAAAGTTGGCTGGAAGCGTTAAGCATTACCGTGCTAGCCTCCGGGCTTTCAAAGTCGCCGTGGAGTAGTGGTAGTGCTCTCGAAATTTGCACTCCAACGGGAAGAGAACTTATGACCTCCCGGGTGAAGAGCGAGGGCACTACCACTACTCCGCGGCGACTCTGAAAGCCGGAGCTAGCACGGTTCATATGTAACGCTTTACTTAGCCAACTTTGACTGCTCACAACTTCCTTGGCAGGTTCATTTTGCAGTTTTAGTTTCCATATTTGTAATCAGCGTTTGAAGCTCTATCGATATATCTGGGTCTCAATTCAAAGTTCCATGGGAAGTTGAATGCCTTCTCTGGTTAGTTTCAAATGTCCCCCGCCCCCCACAAGGCCATGAGCCCAGAGACGTGTACTGAAATTGTACAGTGTGAATTGGCACGCTGGCTGTGCTCTGTGCGCCTAGACTGACTGGTACGAACCTGTCCAAACAGTTGAGAAAAGGCAGGGTTGACTTGTTTGACGTGGCGTTACGTGTAAAAACTGCCACATATGATGTGTCATACTTACGTCACATCATAATCTTCAACGCTGGAAGGGCACAGCTTTCAAATTTTGAAGTCTCTGGGAGAAGTGCACCTCGTATCTCTGTCCCTTTAGGGTAAGTTATTTACAACTCTTACTCCAGAAGGTTTTGCCACTACGGCCTAAACTCTGTCGCGCGCTGCGTGAATGCCGACTACCACTTCCTCCTCTGAATTTCTAGAAAAAAAAAGAATTGCCTGAAAAAGCTCAGAAAAGTCTGGCTGGAAATGTCTATTATTTTTCTCCTGTTCAGAAAAGCGACCAAGACTGTGGTCTTCGCACCAGTGACGTACGCAAATATGATCGTGTTGCTGAGGCTGAAATGGGACCGTCGAAGGATTTCCCAAATGAGAAAAGGTTAGCGCGATGACAAGATGTTAGGCAACAGCCGGTGTCGGTCGGACTCGGCGATTGTAACGCGAAGGTGTAGCGACGGAGCGACGCGATCGCGACGTCACTGGTCCATCGCGTTGCAATCGCCGAGTCTGACCGATATCTTACCGCACACTCATTATCGACTATCGTCTCGTCGACCGCTGCAGGTGTTCGTTTCCGATCTCTGATCGTCTTTGAAGTGAATTTCGAAGGCTTGAGTTTCATGATTTCTACTCTCTTCAGAGTGAAGGGAATCCTCAATGTGATCGCAGAGAATGGCACAACAATGGAGGGCGACATTTATCACAAGACCGAGCGTATTGTTTTCAACATAAGCGGGACTTCATTTTCATTATCGGATGGCAAAACGCTTCCGTGAGTTCGTTTAACTTTTTGATTACTTTCTCTGGAGAAAAGTGCAACAAATCAATTTCGCTTAGCTCTGAGCGAGCACATAAACCTGTAAGTATAAAGGTACTAGTATACATCAGATTTTTTGTAGATTGTGACAGACAGTTAAATTTCTGGAAATTCTATCCCCTTTAGCAGCTCGCGAGTGCAATTATTTACCAAGCGAATCATTGCTAAATAATTTTCAGATGCCGTTGCGGTCAGTCACTTTCGTCAGTCACTCTCGCAAAAGAAGTGTATTGGCTTCGATGCACGTATCTTCGCCGACGAAAACAGGCGTAATAACTTCAGGCGAAAACTCGGGCTCCTTAGGGAGCAGTTTACTCTTTCCCATCTAGATGCACTTTCAAAATACCCCCCCCCCCCGCCGGGCGCGGGGGGCCGCCATCGGTGACTAAGCCTTGGTAGAGCAAACGAAAACAGCGCCCCCCCCCCACCCCGATCCCAAATTAAGAACCACCATGGATATATTAGGTTGGCAAGATTGAAATGTCGCTTCCGTTTGTGCCTTTGTTTCTCAGCTTAAACACAATCTCTTAGGATGGGAGACCATTCATTCGAGAGAGCGATTCAGCGCGCATATTGCGAAATCTTAGGCGCCACTGAGCGGATGTTCTTCGAGCCAAAACTTTTGCTCGAAGATGACTGATCAGAAATCATCGTCTGAGCGTATATATTCAAGCAAGGAAAAACGGCCAACGAATCCCACTCATTGTGTGCAAAACATTGAGCAGTAACACTTAGTCTCTGATGCACTTTCAGCTATGGTTTCAGCTCTTCCAAGACTGAGGTAAAGGACCTGAGGACGAAGGTCGTGGATTTTGACCTCTAGCTTAGATGACGGAGAAATAAAGAAAGCCAACGAATTGAGTCCTCGACAAACCGCACAAAACTTGCATGGAGATTCAGTTGTGTCAACAGAAAAATTTAAAAGTTCCTACGTGCGACTGTTAAGGCCTTTCAAGGAAATGGGTGTTCTGGCATGCCACCAGAACCTTCCCACCTAATCTCACCTACGCACTCATCTCAACACCTCACCACTCCTTGAGCACATAAATGTCACTCAAATGATACCACAGGCGCGGCCTCGTTTGAGACTGAGAGGCACGCCCAGAATCCAAGCTAGACAATAAACATTCTACCACTGTATTCCCCCGAACCACATCGATATACAAGGAGTCCTACACAAAGGGTTCGGCCTGTTCTGAGCGACGCGAGCAAGCAGTACTGGTTGCCAATACTGGAACTTCGCTCCATAACTTCAAGAGGAAAAAGGTTCTTGACTTCGTGTTGACCGCATTTTACAAAGAGATGTTTCCCAATAACAACGCGAGAAGACGACCGTGGTTGGCGGCTGATGGACAGCTGAGGGTGACTTCGAAACCAGACATCCACGGAAACAAAGTCATGTTTTTATATGGTGATATAGTATAGCAACGGTGTACCACGGAATGCTGATTGTGGGTTATACAGTTACAGCTGAACTCTGCGTATAACAGCTCCACCACGTGGGCCGAGCTCCGCGTCGTCAAAGGGTAAATTCGGCCAATGAAAAATTATGGCACGATAATGCAAGACCACATGTCGCGAAAATCTTGTCGACGTTCTCTACAAGCTTCGGCGCCATAATGGCCTGTCTGGCACCTGTCCGACTCTCACTGACCCTCAGGTCAGCGCGAACGCTCCCTAGCAGCCAACCGTCGACCAACCACCGACTCATTGTCGAACATTATATCTGTCACTTCGATTGCCTCTGCCATCGCACGTTGCGTGTATAAGTGTCTCCTAGCTTCAGCCTTCCTGACAGCGCGCGTTGGATAACGCTGACCGCATGCTCGTCCTGCCTGCGCAGAGTCCAAGTCTCTGAGGCGTAGGTTAGGGCAGGAGGGCAGGAAGGACAGCGGAATCGAAGAGGTGGGCACGGAGCCGGATGTTCTTCGTCTTCTTCACTACTCCCTCGATGTTCTTATACGCTCCCCAAGCCGCTCGTTTCCTCCTGCTCAGCTCTGGAGCTAGATCGTTCATCATATTGATTTCCCGACCTAGGTACACGTAGCTGGAGCATTCGGTGATGTTCGTTCCGTTGAGCGTGAATGGGGCATCAGGAACCAATCCGTTTCTCATAAACATCGTCTTCGTTAGGTTCAGCTGTAGACCGACCTTACCACGCAGTCACTTCGTATACGCGTCCATTATACTACGCAGTCGAAATCAGCCAGCATTCGCTCCGCTTGCTCGATGTTCGGCGTTATAAGAACGATGTCGTCAGCAAAACGAAGGTGGTGTAGTTGCCGGCCGTCGACCTTCACTCCCATGTCTTCCCATTCCAGTTGACGCATGACGTTCTCGAGAGCGGCGCTGAAGAGTTTGGGCGAGATGGTGTCGCCCTGTCGAACCCCTCTCTTGACGTCGATGATGACCTCCTTGTAGAATGGTGAGATTCTGGTCGTAAAGTTGCTGTAGAGCTCACGAAGAATCTTGATGTACTGAGTAGGGACGCCCTGGTTGCCCAAGGCTTCGATGACCGCTTCTGTCTCCACAGAGTCGAAGGCCTTCTTCAAGTCGATGAACGTGAGACAAAGCGGCATCTTGTACTCCCGTGAAACTTCAATGAGTCTCGTAACCGTGTGGATATGGTCGATCGTGCTGAACCCTCTTCGGAACCCTGCTTGCTCGCATGGCTGTCCTTCATCTAGTATTCTGCCGATCCTGTTAAGGATGACTCGAGTGAATAGCTTGTAGATTACAGACAGCAGGCAGATTGGGCGATAGTTGCCAATGTCGTCCAAGTCTCCCTTCTTGTACAGCAACACGGTCCTGCTGGTTTTCCACGGAGTGGGTACCTTGCATTCCGACAGGTAGCGCGTGAAGAGTCGAGCCAGAGTTTTGATGATAACTGGCGGCGCATTCTTCAGATGTTCCGGTTTGACCCTGTCGAGACCGGGTGCTGTACGATTCTTCACCGACTTGATGGCGTGTCGGACTTCGGAAGAGAGAACTGAGGGGACGACGTATCCATCCTGTTGCAGTTGATAAGTGGGCAGATGGACATGGCTATCGAAGAGATCCGAGTAGAAGTCGTGGATGACTTTCTCCATTGCCCTTCGGGATGCAGTAACTGTTTCCATCCGGACGTCGGAGGCAGGTCATCTTGGTCTTGTAGCTGGCAAAGCTTCGGCGGGCATTGCGGATGCTCCTCCCAGCCTCTGCTGCTTCAGCTAATACTGCTGCTCTTCGCTCCTTGAGATCTTCCTTTATCGCCTCTCTGCATAGCTTCGCAAGCTCGGACGTGAGTCGGTGATTGCCTGCAGCTCGTGCGGCTCCACGCTGGCGTATCAGTTCGAGAGTTTCCGGAGACAGACGTCCCTTGGTGACTTTCAAACTCTCTGCCTTCTTGCCACAATCGTGAAGATGTTCAACGAGCCGATAGTACTCCTCGTCGATGTTTTCGATGACGGAATCCTCCCATAAGCTGACGAGGGAAGCGAAGTGGTCCCAGTTGATGACTGTCCTGGGGCTTCGCTTCCTGAACTTTGCTGCTCTCTCAACACGCATCGAGAAGTGGAATCTTGCGCGGAGGAGACGATGGTCCGATCCCGTGTAGAACTTTGGAACAACAGCGACGTCGGTCAGGCAAAACCTTCGATTGAAGATGATGTGGTCTATCTCGTTATGGAACTGTCCATCAGGTGACTCCCAAGTCCAACGAAGGTGAGGGGGCTTTTGGAACTGTGAGTTACCATGGATGGTGTTGGTCGACATGATAAACTCTCGACAGTCTCTCACCCTGCTCATTCCATTCCATTCCGTGAGTACCGATGTGAAGTTCTTCAGCCGTTCTTCTTGGGCCAATCTTAGCGTTGAAGTCGCCGACGATGACCTTGAAGAAGGTATGATCTTCCCTGTAGAACTTCTCCAATTCCATATAGAATGCTTCGTGTTCTTCTTCGTCGTAGCTGGATGTTGGTGCGTAGGCGACGAAGATTGTCAAAGCAGGAGTTGAACCACATCTTCTCAATCTCAAACGTCCGATTCGGGTCGTAAGGCTTTCGTACGAATCGATGTTTATGGCCAAGTGCGTGTTGACGAGGACACCCACACCGCCAACGCCTCTGCTGTCGCATGTTCCAAGGAACAGTTCTTCTCCAGTATCGAAAACGGCGTGTAGCGGGCGGTGCCTTCTCGTCTCGGTCAGTCCGATGACGTCGTACTTGATCTTCCTGGCCTGCATCATCATCTTCGATGTGAGCTTCGGATGCAAGCGTTCGTGCGTTGAAAGTACAGATCGCCATCTTAGTCCTTCTTCGTTTAGGCAGCCTATCCGGGCCCTGAGATTCTAGCAGCCTCTCCCGAGCGGTCCTACCCAACGCTGCCGCCGATGCACTCATGAAAATAATAGGGCCTTCTTGGTCCTTTTTTGTCTGCCACGCGGTAATTTGTTGTTGACGTACAACACCTCAAACTTGGGTAATTAAACTTTAATATCACATTTCAAATCTCAAATTGCACGCACGACCTGAAAAATCAATGTTCCACAAAAAAAAACTGTGAAAAATGAGCAAAATCTACCAAAAATAGAATCTAAACCCTTTTATGCCATGAGCGAGTCGCCCCAATCTTCCTAGGTCCAAAAAAGGTGAAATATATGTAAAAAAGTTAAAAGTCGCATCGCAAGAGAAGAAGAGAGAGCATCGCAAAGAGTAGACAGTCGCTAGATCGCATAGGGATGCCCCCCTCGCAAAGTGGACGCCCGCAGAAAAGAGAGATAACGGCATCACAACACCACGGCTTATTTCTGATCCGCGAGCATTTATACTGTGTTGCTGAGAGCTCAGAACGTCCTCTCACAACATCACTGTTGAAGTTATGCCGATAATGCTCTTCAGCTTAGCCACAGCGGAAACATAAGAAGATAGCAAGATCTGATAGTGTGGGAGACGTAATGGAATTTATCCCTTACCGCAACGCTGCCGTATTGGGGGCTCCCTCAGGTTCAGGGGAATGAGGCCCATCCATATTGCTGTTTTCGGCATATTGAAGGCACACGAGTAGCTTGCCAGGCTCTGTCGTGTGGGCTAGGATAGACCTCCAGGTAGTTAGCCACGCTATCCTGGAGCGGAACAAGGGGCTTATTTTTTTGGAGGCGGCCCCGAATCGCCTCCCATGTACTTCCCAGTCACTTGAATGCAAGCTTTTGGCTGTGCCGACATGCAGGATACCAACCGCACACACACAGAGCGCACCACACACGCAAGCATGCATGGATGCGCCTGAGTGGAGACAGCTGGTATGAATCGACACAGCACTACAGAAACAGGGAGTCCATCCCCTGAATCCACCTGCGTCTCAGGGCAAGTACATGGTGGCTTTTGGTCCGCGATTTACCCCCTATCCGCCACCTGGGGTCGCGCCACGTAGCCTCGCCACCAACCGGCTCGAGATCTTTCAGTGAGAGAGGACCCTCAGTGAAAGAGATCCGTGGAATGATACAGAAGAAGAGGGGCCGAAAACAAAAACCTGTGATATGCTGCAATTTCCTCGTCAATAGAGACTCAAAGGAAGTATGGCACCACAAGTTATATTCTATAAGCCAGCGAGCATGCAGCCGTGCCATCACCGCGGGGGGGGGGTGGTGAGGTGCGGTCCATTGGGGCCTCACGATCCGAGCACTACCCAACCAATTTCTGTAGTCTCGGTAGGGACAAGCGGAGCGGCGACGGGGCCACTTCCGGCACCGGCGGTAGTGCCGGTGGTGTGGGCCCAGCCAGGACTGCAACGACGGCGGCAGGGAGGCACAAGTGTTGGGCCACGCGAGATGTCGTGCTGGCCTGTGCCGCGTTTAAAGGGCATCCAATGCCGGAGCGCTTTTTCAACAAAGACGGTGGAAGAAGCCGATCGCTCCACTGCGATACCGTGGAACAGAAGGCGTGAAGACCGGAAGATGTAGCCTGAAGCAGATCCCAGAGGGTCAGAGAAGAATGGGCCGCACAGATGGCGGTGAGCCCCGCTAAAACTCCGGTGATAGCATTTGAATAATAAATGTGTTAGTTGAATGGGGATGCAGTGGTAGATGATTACGCTGGAGACGGGGGGGGTAGACATGAAGTTGAAGCGCCCGCTTTGCCCCTCGTTGACGGCGTGATATAGAGGTGCACGCTGGTGATGAAACAAAAATTCGATCCTTCGAGTGCGCCGTCGGGTCACTAAGGAGGTGTAGAGTTTGACGTGGTGGTGGGTGCGAATGTATCGAGGATACCTTAACACATTGACGACATTGAGACGCGGTAACGCGTCTCACTTTGCGCACCTCGTTGGACATTGAGACGCGTTACCGCGTCTCACCCTTATCATCCCTTTTTCTAGGGCATGCGCAGCTTTTTCCCGAATTGTTTGTCTCTCTTCTATGGATTAGAACATAACATTATTGTGAACGACATAGGTCATTGTTTGTTCAAATATGCTCCAGTTTAGAAGAAGTTTTCCAAGCTCACCGAAACCGGCGGCTTGGTTCATTAATAGTTTTCATGCTATTCTCATGAACACGTCAATAAAAAAGGGTAGTGAAAGTAAATGCAAATCTAAAGAGACAGAAAAATACATGTTTCACTTGGTATAACCACATCAAAAGAGCTTTTGGCATCCACTACAGATAAAATGACTAAAGTTTCCTTTTTCATTACCATTACATGTTCTTTAATCGGAACTTCGTCACTATATACTCTATTACCTTCTACGCATTGACTGTTACTGAGATGTTTTTGTACCACTGGTGCTTTAAAAAGTTATCAATAAAAATTCACGGATCCGAGGTGCGGCGGTCGCACTCGCAAAATCGGCCCGGTCCACACGGCCAAAAAAGCCAAAACGCGCGCGGTCGTCAATGTGTTAAAGGAGAGGAAGTGTAAGGCATAAGTGAGTGTACAGAAGGCTAACCAAAAGTTTGCAAATGGGGATTCCTCTACAGCTGGGTCTGTGAGCAGCACACACGAACTACTAGCAGCACACGGCTCAACAAATCTATTAAGTTGGCAAATAATATCTGAGAATCATCCGAAACAGCACCTCTTTCACAATCGCACTTATCCCTTATCTTGCTCAGCTAGACTGACGATGACCCTGGTTTCCACGCCATTACGGCGACTGCGGCGCTTCGCTGTGTGATTCCACGTTCTTTTCGTCTCAATGATTCGTTAGATTTTAACATTTTCCAAACTATATCCACGTTTAAAAAATACTGATTCCAGTGAAACTAAAGCCATTGTAGCCTCACCATTGATCGCGACACAATTATTGACACGAATAAAGGCGCTCTCTGGGAAGGTGCTGATACATTTTATGTTGAAGAAAAACGAAGCTATGATTACCAGAGCACGTTTCCTGACGGCTCCCTGGTTTGGACCAATGCTCTTGTGGTTAGTATTTCATTATCACAGATTGATTTCCTTGAATAGAATGACTTCTTCTCAATTAAATACGGAATAATCACGCGTTTCAGCCAATAAAGGAAGAAGCTACTCAGAAGAGTGATGGGGTTGACAAGTGAGACCTTCAGATGTTTTCTTGCACACTGAAATTCAGGAAATGGTGGATGTGGCAGCCATGCCTTCAAAATGGTGAACGTGCAGCCTATGCCTTCAATGTTTTCAATGTTACAGACAGCCATCCGATCGACTGCAGCTACCAGAGCAGCGAGGCGATTCCCAGCAGCAAGATCAACCCAAGCCTGATAGTGAGTCCCAGCAGCAAGTTCAACCGAAGCCTGATAGTGAAGCCCAGCAGCAAGATCAACCCAAGCCTGATAGTGAGTCCCAGCAGCAAGTTCAACCGAAGCCTGAAAGTGAATCACAGCCGCAGGTAGCACCAGAAGAAGGTAAGACAATAATTTTGTTATCTATAAATTGACTGAGTTAACTGGGCCAGCCCAGTTAACTCAGTCAAATCAACCTTAAAGGAATTTCCCCATACGACACCCTCCTCCTCCTTCCACAAGAATCTAACTTCAGCACCCAACCGAAGGGCTACCGTAACCCTGACGTGACATGCGTGCTGCCGCGACCGCATACTTTGCACTCATCTCGACGTCTGTGTTGGGTCCCTTCCTCTCCTAGTGGTTCAATCGATATAAGCTGAGATTCCTTCAAATTATTCTTCACTATTCTGTTGCACGTTTCTCTTCTCACGCCTATCGGGCAAACTGGAAGTTCCTTCCATTTTATTCTATTCTAAGCGAAGTATACATTGCGAATCTGCTAAGGTGGATAACGGCACGGTAGGTGACAAATGCAGCTTACAACACGGGTCTGCTAAGCCCAGCAAAGTTCTATTAGGACATACTTTACACCATGAGTCGTGTCAAAACAGCCAGGATAATGTAAACATAGTCATACTGTGCGCTCCTTGGGGACCTCATACATCTTGGGGAGAGTTTTTTGTGGGTGTGGATGACCAATTCGTCAGTTTCGCCTCCTTGAACTGGTGAACTGATCCTCGGTAAAAGTAGACTCGAGTTACGAGCACTGAATTTTTCGCGGCAGTACGAGAATTCCAATTTTTGTCTCGCAGAGCCAGGGGTAAGTAGGACAAGGTGAAGTAAGTAGGTAAAAAAGCCGTAAAAAGCGGACCGAATCTTTGTCGCAATCGCAATACTCCTCAGTCACTTAGACCACACCTTAGTACATGAAATTTTTGAAATCTTCTGGGCCACATTGCCGTCCACCGCTGTTTTTCGATTTGCTCCCGATTGAATACACACTGGAGAAAAAGCCACGCATGTGTAGAAACTCGAGCCTTTTTCTCGGGAAAAAAAAAAAAGAATGTGAAGTGAAAGGGCTCACAGCAAGCACGTGTTCCGCAGATCATAACTGGATTTCTCGCTTGGCGCTAAATGGTTTTCTGCAGTTACCATCCCCTAATTATATTCTGAGGATTTTTCAGAATCATTCAATGTTTAGCGGCAGGAAGTTTGTCTGAGTCCGGACCAGGGTGAAAATCGTGTCGAGTACGTGGTCGCAGAGGTACGACCCCCCCCCCCCGAAATCGAGATCCTGGCACGACCCCCCTAAAACAGAGCAAATTAATTTAATTAATAAAAAATCCTGCAAAACAAATCAAAAAAATCTCTGCAAAATAATGTTATGGACGCCTCATCTTGTCATCTATGCACTGTCTTTCATCGCTGCACACTTTTGTGTATTTACTGAAATATCGACTCGAGGAAAGAGGCATTAACTTTGTGTGACCTCAAAGTCAGGTTCGTTCAGAAATGCACAGAAATCCTGAAGGCACGGGGTTGCGATTTAATCTCTGATTCCTGCTTGAGTATATCGAAACAGCCGAGTGTATCAATCAACGGCCGATTCAACGGCAGCTGCGGCGCGATTGTCACTGGGTCAGATTTGCTGAAATCCCGAAAAACCGTCGAAATCTACACCCTCGATGAAAAGGTTGCATTCCTCCATTTCATAACCTTTGAAGCAGTTTGAGGTAGGGTTAGATAGAGCTGGATTTCGCGTTTCCAAGAAGTATTGAAATTGCTCTGAAAGCCTTCCATGCAGAAAGATAGGGTCTCTCAAATTTCGTCGAGTAAACGTCGAGGACGCTGAAATTTTCACGCGAGTTTTTGCCACTTCAAGAGCAATATCTCTCTTATGTTGTAAGATCCTGAAAAAGGGAAGATAGTTTTGGAAAGCGGAAGGTTTGCGCTTTCTGATGGTCTTCTTAGCTTTCTTCTACATTTCCTAGTTGAGAAGATATCTGCGTCGAGTATGTATCGAGGACGGATCCGGCCACCTGAAAATCCGCTCCCCTTCACCATTGCAAGTGTAATTGTTGGCAACGCTTGAAATGGGTCTAGAAAACATCCTCCCAACATAAGCAATAGGAAAAGGGGCAATCGTCATCATCGAATTTTGTCTGAGTATAGGCCATGCATCCGACCTCACTCGAAGTTGCAGAATCGATTCGAAGGTGTCATATGATCATGACCAGTTGACAGAAGGCTGCATTGTAGTAAACGCATTTCGTAACTCTACAACCTGAAGAGAAGACCATTTAGCTTTTCCTTCCACGGTGGGTGTTTTTGCGACAGGTCGCTATATAACCAGCGTCATTCTCAGCGAGGTATTAAGGGAGAAGGAGCGAGCGATAGGCAGAGGAGGTGCCTTTGCAGCGCGTGCGCACATGTGGCACTCTTCTTTGCGGGGATGCACTTTCATTCTTTGTACTGCCTTCAAATACGCCCTTCTCATGAAGGTGGAGGAATGGAGCGACTGAACCTGCAAAGAAAATTTAATATCATGTTTTTTTCGGATGTTTTCATTTTCTGCTGCGCTATACCCTATTACCTATCTGCACCACGATACCACTGCTGTTACTGACCCCAAGAGTACGACCCCCCATGGACCCAGCCCGACAGGTACGACCCCCCTGTCGAGGATTTCCTCGACCGATATTCACCCTGGTCCCACTTGCGCAGCAGTGGGCACCACTAAAAGCAGAGCAGCCTGCTCCGCTGGAATCCACGCTACCCCAATCCGAACTAGACCCACGCACCTAATTTACCAATTAACGAAAAGCAGGTGTAAAAGCAAATAAAATGAAAGAAATAAAATAAATAGTACTGAACCAATAACATCGAAGGAGTAATAAAAAGAGTGGTTTAGGAAAAACGAGGGTAGGGACTTAGAAACGAGTGGGATGTTACGTGATGTTTTCAAAACGAGCCAGTTTATTTTTACCCATGCAACACTATTCTCACTTTAGAGTTTCTGGCACTTTTCTTCAACAATGTATTTGTCTGCAGCTCCAGGCTGTATTAAGCTGGAACATTACAAGCCCTCAATGCGATCCCAGACACAATTTCTTAACGAGGGAGAGGAAGAAAGTGTAAACTGGCTCATTCGGTGTTTGCTTTGAATAATCTCATGGCCCCATAGATCGCGACCAATGCGATTTGACAATGCGCGACTTGGCGATTTATGTTAAAAGGAATGTATGCGTACGACTGAAGGATCGTCGACATTTCGCATCGACGATGATTGTTGGGCGGCGTCAGTTCGATTAATGTGCACCCTGATCCTCTTGAGCATAACCGCCAAATTCGTTAAACCGCTTTATCGCGTAATCGGAAATTTTCAAATCGGTACGTATGTTTTCCTGTCAGCATAGTCGCTAAGTTGTACAAACCGCGAACCTATGAAGTGGGGCGGCATCCGAGCTGAGTGGCAAAAGTATGCGGTCGCGGCGAGCACACATGTAAAGTCAGGGTTGCGATAGCCCATCGGTTCGGTCTGAAATTAGATCCTTGTCCTCCTTCCCCACCTGCTAAAGACACCTTCTCACCCTGTAAAACAATCACTAATCATGGCTGTTTCTGTAGTACTTTGTGCTAAAATCAGTCGACACACTCCAACTCCCCCCGTTTTTTTTCATCAGGAAGGCCTTCAGACGGGATTGGGTAATGGAAATATGATCTTGAAAAGCTGGCATTATTGTTCTCAATTTATCTCCTTGGCATTTCTTTGGGTTTGAATTCTCTGAAAAACAAAAAAGCCATTCAACACGCCCCTCCTCAGCCCTCCGCGGTAACATCAAACACTAGTTCCTTTCATATGGGTTTGGGGAGATCAGACGAGAACACACATGTTGGCTGCCAGCAACTAATAACGGCTGATAAGGGAGGTCTGAATGTGAGTACCCCCAATTTCATAATGATTCCCCCATTTGCGATGCACCGTTCACACTGTTTGAAAATTGGTGGCAGAGACATGAACATCACCCTGAAATCGGTGACTTATGAGGGCATTGATGAAAACTAGCGGCTGTTGTTTTGGGCCTTCTCGCTACACCAATACGACAAGTTAAACTGATTAGTGCTTAGTAAATGATCACGTTTTCTTCGTTTAGCGAAATTTATTGGTCCACTTGACTGTCCGGTTTTTTTTTGAACAATGGGGAACATTCCCGTGTCTGTCGCGGTAGCGTGCGCTACTAAAATGGTATCGCAGGGTGGGGCAAAATTGTTGGTGCACCGATACGTTTTGGACTTTGTTATTGTACCTTAGGGATTTTTCC
The DNA here is from genome assembly GCA_036418205.1 of Ostertagia ostertagi. NCBI lineage: Eukaryota > Metazoa > Nematoda > Chromadorea > Rhabditida > Trichostrongylidae > Ostertagia > Ostertagia ostertagi. The sequence continues at coordinate 1,625 of MU897472.1, read as the reverse complement.
TTCAACTCGTTTGTGTGACAGTGTGTGCGAAACATTCGCCGCAACTCATACGCTGACTCAGGCACGAAAATGCACTTCGTTGATTTTGGACCACGGAGCTTGATCGTCGAACGAATCTCATAATGACAGCAAGCAAATAAGAGAAATTGTGAAGATCCTTTCCGTACCTCGAAGGACGGTTCAGAATACAGTACGACGCTATAAAGAACTGAAGACCGAAGAGGACAGGGAAGGAAGAGGACGTCCCACAACAGCTACGAGTCGGAGAAATGTGAGGCTCGTCAGAGAAAGAATTCGAAGGAACGCCAGGAGATCGATGCGCCAGATGGCGAAAGACGTTGGAGTAAGCGCGAGGTCAATGAGGAGGATTGTCAGAAGTAAGCTAAGGAAGTTCCCCTATCGCTTGCAGAAATGCCAACTCCTGACGGACATTATGAAGAAAAGGAGATTGGAGAGATGCAAGAAGTTGCTGCAGCGATTCACGGTGGCACGCGCCCGAGACATCGTTTTCAGTGATGAAAAGATTTTTACTCTGAATCCAGCCTTCAACTCCCAAAATGAGAGGTTCACTTGCTGATGCTACCACCAAGGCAAGACTCCAGGAAAGAGCGAAACACCCCCAGTCCATTCTTGTTTGGGGAGGAGTCACCTCTACGGGGAAGACCCCACTTGTTTTCGTTGAAGCTGGTGTAAAAATCAACGCAGAGGTTTACAAAAATATCCTGGAGGAAGTTCTCAAGCCGTGGGCCAACTCCCATTTCGGAGAAGCCTACTGGTGCTTCCAGCAGGATTCTGCTCCAGCACACAAAGCAAAGATGGTCCAGGAGTGGTGCGCCGAGCACCTGCCCGACTTCATCAGACACGACGAATGGCCCTCCAGTTCTCCTGATCTAAACCCGATGGATTACTCTGTGTGGTCCATCTTGGAGAGCAAAGCGTGTTCTACCAGACATCCAAACTTGGACTCTCTTAAGGCGGCGCTTTCAAAATCTTGGGACGAAATCGATGACCAGTACCTGCGTGCCACATGCGAAGCATTTGTCGAACGTCTGAAGGACTGTGTGAAGGCTAAAGGAGATCATTTTGAGAAGCATTAACATTTTTTGTATTGTCATGTTTGTAGTAATATATTGGATATTGATAAAGTTAGAATTGATTTGTGAAGGTCGTTGTCAAAATGCCATTGAAATTTGGGTGCACCAGTAATTTTGCCCCATCCTGTATTCATAGCATGTCTCCCCTAAGGTATTTCTGGTAAAATTTTGGATGGAAATCGTTCATTTGTTCTTGAAGTACTGTTAAGAAAAATTGTAAACCTGTACCTTTGGGACACACTATGAGCCCCTCCATAAATGCAAGGATACAAACAACAAAAAACACTAGAATATGTAATTGGTCCGCGTACCGTATCTGGACCGCCGATAAGTCCACATCCAATGTCTAAAACCTCTTTAAGAGCAACCGAGAACCGCAAGGGAACCAGAAGACCTACCTGTATGTAGGACCCAAGAGCACGTTGAAGCGCCTCTACCAACTGAGCCTACACAACAAGCTTCACAAGAAGGTATTTCTATCTTTTTTTCGGAACAGAGCGACATTTGTTTGGTGTGTTTGCTTCCCAGTTT
>MU897461.1:0-10699 GCA_036418205.1 Ostertagia ostertagi | reverse complement strand
CTCGGTTACACCACGCTTTTAAATTCTTCCATTCAAATTATTGGATAATGGGTTGTCTATGGACTTCTGGAAATGAGCTGCTGTACAAATCAATGTTTTTGTCCTCCCAAATAAGTCTGGTTCCACTTTTATAAGGCTTGGTTGGCCTGGGCTAGATTTGATCATCAGATCGTGATATGTTGCTACACCCCCTCTCAGCAGGGTGAAAATCGGTCGAGGATTCGTCAACGGCACGTCGAGGATTTTCGCCTGTTCAGTCACGCTCTCCCGCGCGGACATTCACTCTCGCCATGCGCGAGCCGTCTGTGCTCTCCGCGCGTACATTCACTCTCGACACTACTTCTCACACAGTGCAGAGCCATGGTCGAGGAATTCCTCGACCGTTATACCCTGCCTCTTACCATTAGACAACAGAGAAGCAGATGATGCACACGATTCATCCCTATTTGAGAGGGTGAATGTCATTGCTCAAGGCAGTTCACACATAAGCGAGATACTCTTGTAAACGGAGGCTCTAGAAGCATCACCACACTACAGCAGAGAGGTGGCTACCACAGAAGATCTCCAGACTTTAAAACACTTCCATTTCTGGGTCCGTCCAAACTTATTGCATTCATTTATATTTGGCAAAAAAAGATCTCTAACTTCAACTACTTTCTTTCAATATTTCTCGTTTTTTTGAGCAACGCCTCGTGTAGTCGCTCACAATGAGCTGATTCGAAATTTTCCGATACTTTATCAAGAAAGGCTAAGGACTTAGGGCGGAAGTGGTGTAGTGGCAAGTGGCACGCTTACCACGCGAGCGGTCCGGGGATCAAATCCTGGGTCGTGAGTCGCCCGGGCCAACCAAGCCTTCCATCCCTCCGGGGTCGGTTAATTGGTACCAGACTTGTCTGGGAGGATAAAAACACTGACTTGTACATCGGCTGGCCCCCGCAAGTCATTGTATAGGCCACATCGCATTCAAACGCCACTACGAATGTACAAATGGAAGTAGAATGCGTGCCGCATCCCAAAAAGGGATTGATCAACGGCAAATGCTTTATCCTTTATCCTTTAATCAAGAAAGGCAAAGGCATAAGTTATGTAGTGGTGGTCACAGGTTAGTAGCTTAAAGGAAATCTCAACGGTATTGCTAGACGATAAACTCCCGATGAAACTGAAGGCATCTTTGTTTCACTCAACGGTGATACCTGCGCTGCTGTACGGCGCGGAATGCTGGTCGCCCACTAAAGCAGACGAAGAGAAATTTGCTGTGATGCAGAGGTCAATGGAACGCAGAATTTGCAAAGTGTCACTTCGTGAACATATCACAAACACAGAGTTGCGAAGAAGAAGTGGCCTTGTTGATGTTGTCCAGGAAATGTATAATCGTAAACGAGATTGGGCCGGTCATGTGGCACGTTTGAAAGATGACAGATGGACTTCCCGGCTTCATGAATTGGATCCCGTTGGATCACAAGCGATCGCCTGGGAGGGCCTTAACCCATAACGGACGGCGTGCGCCACATGGTGGCGCACGATTATTTCTTTTGTTTTTGGAATGTTTCTAGCAATCTTAATATACCCATATATACTCTCAGCAATGTGGAATAACATATCTTCCCAGGACCTGGACGGCTGGATTTTTGACAAACCTACAATAAATTTTACATACATTTTGTCTTAATTTACATAAGTTTACTATTTGATGGGTGGCTTACCCATGGTTCGCACGTCCCGAGACCCCTTCCCCTAAATATAGCCACATCCTTGCTCGGGGTTGTTGTTCCGCATTTTTCCATGATTTCACCTGCAGCTTCCATTCATTCTTTGCACCCTAGTTTTAGAGCGGAAAGGCGGGTTACGAAGTTGTCGTCAACGGAAATCTCTTCTTTTGGATGATGAGACAAGGACACCTACTTTAGCCCCGTCTTAACCCTGCTGTTCGCATAAGCCTACATAAACCCTACCCTGTGTGGCGGCGTGCGCCACCATGTGGCGCACGCAACAAATACACTCGCCGTCGTTGTGGGTTAACCCTTTGACTACTGGTGGGACACATGTGTCCCACTTGGTAGTCAAAGACACTACCACAGTTTCAGGAGATATTGAGGCAGGAGCGCTCATTTGATGGCTGAATTGTGCACATATAGAAGCTTTCTAATTCTTACTATGACAGTGAATCGTCAGAAGCTAAAGCGAGTCATCCTGCGTAAGTTAATCTTTGACTACTGGTGGTACACATGTGTCCCACTTGGTAGTCAAAGTCACTACCACAGTTTTGGCACTTATTGAGATCGGAGGGTCCGCTTTATGGCGGAATTGTGCACAACTAGAAACTTGGTAATTCTTACTCTGTCAGCGAAGTATCAGAAGTCTAAGCGAGTTACGCTGGATAAGTTGATAAGCAAGTCGTTCCACAGGTTACTGGGCAGTGTGCACAGCTCCCGAGAAGGTAGTTTTCGAGTCTCAAATTCTTTGTATTGTGTTAATGGTTCTAATATTTCCCTCAATTATTGTGAAACAGGTGAAACATAAGCAAGCCGGTGACGGATGGAGGTTTTTTATCGGCCGCAAGCCAGCTAGAGGACGACAGCGTTTTACGACTGCGTTGGGAATTCCAACCTCCGGAATTTTGTCAGTTCGTTTGATGCGGAAGTGGTAGTAGAACACTCCTATGATGACGCAGCTTTCGAGCATAAAAATTCGTTAGAGGAGAAGCAGCCGGTGGGCGCAGCCTGTAGGCAGGGGAGCAGCACTTTTACAAAGTGCGGCTTGCAATTCTTTTCAAGTGCGTTCCCAACCAGACATTGCCTAGTTCCACGAATGAGATGTGATAAATGTGTATTTGTTGAATAGTATTTGAACTGTTCGAAAATGCTCATTCGAGCGGAGATGGTGTGGTGACAGGAGGGCCACTGCCGCGCACATGGTCTCTGGATCGAATCCCAGCTCAAACCCAGCGCGCATCAGCCAAATTTCTACAGATGATTAGTTGTTGCTAGGAGCAACTGTTACTACATAAAACACATCAATAACTTGTTTTTAAAAAAGTCGTAGTCTAAGGGTTAAATGAGGTGGGCCGATCCGATGGTGAAAACATTCGGCCAACAATGGAGACGACGTGCTCAAGACGGAATGGATGGTTCAAAGTCGACTTGCGTGAATGGCGAAGTTTGCGAGGACAAGTCGGATACAGGTGATACAGGGATTGGTCAACAGTTATTTCATAGATCATATCACATTCAAATATCCTACGATTCTGTGAATGGAGGCCGGTGCGTGGCACATTCCAAAAGGGATCGATCAAAGCTGGAAGCTTCAGAGTTTTCATTTACTTCTTCAAGAAAGACCACTGTAGGCGGTTGCTATGACAAAAGCAAGAGATATAGCGAATGTCAACCTACAGTAATCATTTCTCGGAAACTAGTGCCCTTCAGATTGAATAATAGTGTGATCCCATGGGTACGTTCGCCTAAAGATAAGTCCGTTTGGCAAAGAGAGCACATCACTGCAGCCTTTGCCTATTGTTTTCTTGAATACGTAATAACTTCCCTTGGGCAACGCGCTGTATTAAAGTGTGGGCAGCCAGAGACCGTGTGTCTTTCTAGCAGAAATGAAGGTTGCTGGTGTAAGGGATTTTCAGGGTCTAGAAGAGCGTATTGAGTTGACTGGACAGAGTACTTTGTATCAGCCGAATCGACCCCGGATCTCGCCTCCCCGGGCAGGAGTGCTAAGAACAACCAAACTGATTAGAAGCTACGACTTTTCGTTCAGTGGCAGCAATTTCTACGCAGTTTATACAACAACCTTTTGTAGACTGCCGTGCATTTTGTGAGTTGTCTTGTCATGTTTCGGAAGCCTAACTAGTTATATATCAGTAATAATATGTTGTCTCGAGGCGTTTTACCTTTGTTGTTATAAAGAGCTCCTCTCTTGTGATTTTCCCATCCTGAATCAATTCCTTGATGGCTTCACCGATCGCATCCTCGTTCTGATATGCTTCAGCTGTATCGATCAGGCGATAGCCGGCCTCGATAGCCGCTTTCACGGCACTTTTTACTTCAGCTGGAGTTGACTGAAAGAATGAATGCTTTCTTTTTATAATCTCACAGTCAAATAATATAAGGTCCAGAACACAGTATTGTAAGTTAGAGTAATGTGCTCCGGCGAAGTTGAGCTGGAAGCTAGAGTGCTGCTACCGCATGACATGATAGTGATAATATGATATGCCTAATTTTGGCCCAGGGCCGGCCTTTCCGTTTAGATTCCACCGCCCCCCCCCCTTCAACCTCATCCCTCTGAGAGCGGCGTAGAGCACCGTATTGAACCAAATCAGTTCTAGGTGCTTCTAAAAGCTGTCCAAGCTGCTCTACTTACTTGAAAATTTTTTTTGAAGTAACCTCGAAAAGCAATTGCTCACCTGCCAGGTTCCCCAATCCAACTTGTGGCATTTTCACGCCATTGGAAAGTGTAATGGTTGGGCCTCCAACGACCATTTCTGCCTGAAAAGTGTTGCAAAAGATGAGTGAGTTGACAAAATTGGGTTAACGAGCCGAGCTTACATAGAATTCAAGCTAGGAAGCCTTCGAGCATAATACTAGGTACCGGATATCTTAGTGTCGCTTTTCTGAGTTCAGGAAGTTTTGGGGCCGATTACTATGGAAAATCAATATCTCAGAAGTCCTTTTTGCTCATTAATACTGCGAAATATGTTGCTTTATTGTTTCTATTGTTGGTTCACAATTTAACTTTCCCCCAATTTTATACTTTTTTTTGAAAATTCCTGGGTCCAGTGTGCAAATTCGCATGTGTGTACCAAATGCTTCAAAATTCTTGCTGAGAGCTACAACTTCCGCCCACCAAACCAACATTGCATTTGTTGGAGGGAATACTACCATTTAAAATGCTCATCGGTTTTTCACAGTTTTCTCAAAAGACAGTGAAGTCTTTGAAGTGATGCCCGCAATCGTCGTCAAAAAGGTGGCCCTAGTTAAATCAGTCGAGACGGGGCTGCACCAGTCTTGTGCTGAAATGGTAGGACACCTTAGCAGTGACTGATCGATGATGCACAAACGCTTAACGAAGTTGATTGCACAAGAAATTCTAATAAATGTGCTCATCTGCTACTCACGTGTGCTCAAAAAGGGTGCGTTTTTGACCCCATGTGGCAAAAAAGACTCCGGGAAAAATTGTCCAGTTGAGCTGGTAAGTAATAAATTTTCCACCAATACAGTGCAGACCCTACTCTAACTAACTGTATACATATTTTGTCCAGGCCCAACTTTTAGCAAGTGAGAGGGATGATTTGTCAGATGATGTCAAATTCGACCTACCTCTCTTTTTCGACTCAAAAAATTCCTAGCTTTAATCGTACGAGGTTTCCACTCATACTGGTAAATGGGAAAGGGCTAATGAGTCATTCGATGGATATGCCGTTTCACTCACTGGATTTCTGAATTAAAATATTGGTGGTCCGAAACTCGCGGTGAAAAAACGACACTAAGATATCCGGTACCTAATAGTATTAGTTTGGCATCGTAGCCGTAAGAAGACGCTATTATTCTATCGTTGCAGTGTCCCTGCGCAATCACATTGTTTTCCAGGAGAGCACACTGTGGACACATTGTAAAAGAGAAGCTTATAATTAGTAACGTAATTTTCTAAAAATTCACTAGAGAGTTGTGGTGCTTGGAAAGAAGTGGTGGTGGTTTTCAGTTATGGCTACTCGCATTCTGCACGCAAGCGTCATTGATTTTCAATGGTTTTGCAGGACCGGTGAATTTCCGCTTGGAGGTCGAAGTTGATTTGATGGCCGCGATAAACTCGCTTACACGATTTTCACAAGGATGCTGGGTTGTGAAGCAAAACTTTCGCCCCAGGCGGGACTAGAACCCGCACCTCTCGCTTTACCGGGCAAGTGCGCTACCAGTTACGCTACCGGGGCACCATACCTGGTACATAAGGTACCAGCATAACTGTAGCGCACTTGCCCGGTAAGCAAGAGGTGCGGGTTCGAGTCCCGTCTGGGGCGAAAGTTTTGTTCACAACCCAGCATTCTTGTGAAACATTCGCAAGGCGAACTGCGGCCAAAAACAGCAGTTAACAACAAAAACAGTCAATGAGCAGAACGGCGATATTGAAAGTGATTGGTCGCAAGCGAGATGTGGCAGTAGAACCACAAAGAGCCCACAGATAGGTATACTCTGTTTACCGTGGCCGCGTCGTATTTGCAGACTTATTGTCACACGTGTCATTCTTTAGCGCCAGCATCAAAAAGTGGAACCTACGTACACTTTTCTAGTCTACAGTTTCCAAACTTTTTCATCTTGGTACCGCAGGTTCCTAAGAAACACAATAACAATTGAGTTTGTAGATGCGCAAGGTGTGACGTTGGAAAACAGGAGCCGTATGGAGCAGTATCCAGCCGGGAGTGGGATTCCAAAACTCTGCCTCTCTACTATGGTCGATGGCGCAATGCTACAGATCGGGAATAGGGTGGAGTACCCAGATATGCAAACTTGGAGACGCATCCCCCGGTACTGCTGCATAGGGCTCCAGATCACATGCGTTACAGGAAGATCCTCAGGGATCGGCGATGCCGATAGATGAGAAAACTGTGAAAGAGAGCCTATGGTGATTCAGTGCTGCCACATCCATGTCAGCGACAGAATGCTGATCGTGAGACTAGTAGACCAATTTTATAACGCCCTTTTGTTCCGAGAACGGGTAATAGTCCGAGAGTAGTCTGTGACTGGTTATGGATCCCCAATTATTTTGACCAAAGTACAAATGACGAACATGACTGATCGATTAGTCTAATGGAACTAATACGTACACGGGACCCTTTGGAGCACTTCGAGTAAGAAAAAAGACCCTCTGAGTCTCGAGTATAAACTGGAAGGGATGATGTGAACAGTTTCTTGCTAGGACATGGTAGCCTCGACCTCTTTGGTCACTTTGCGACCTGGACAATGTGACGAAACTGTGGAGATTAAAAGCAAAAGGTTAGAGCACTAGGCTTTGATAAATCCCTTTTGGGATGCGCCACGCACTCTACATCAATTTGGAATCTGTAATGTCATGTGAAGGCCTGAGACGGGGTCGACATTCTGAACTCACAATTTTGATCGCAAAGCTGATCTAACTAATCACTAGCAGGAGCACAGAAGACAGCGCTTTACTATGAGAGCGCGTAAATGCATAAAATTGATTTCTTGGCTTCGGTAGTTTGTTTGTGGTTAGTTGCGCCCGAGCCAGCAAGCCAACGCTGATAATAGGAGAAGGATCTTGCGCTTATTTCAGAGGAAGGAGTAGAGCAGATACGCTTGCAAATGCGGAGTGTTGCGGGATGTAAAGGAAGTGCGTGGCGTATCAGGTTTCGTAGTTGAACACGTACAGTAATCGCCGGTGAATCAAAATTCACGCGAAAACGCACTCCATCGTAATGCCGTGAACTTCGTATAACCCTGCAATCACTCGACGACAACTAAAAATGCTTGATACTTGGCAAAGCTCCATAGGATTGCGCCATGCACTCGATTTTCATCTCAAAAAGTAGTTGCTCGCATGTGATGTGTATATAATCCCGCTTATGCGGGCTGACCGCTACACACAGAGAAGGGCCTCAAAACTTACCCCAGAATGCGCCACGTACTCAATCTCATCACTACATATTGTAGATGAATGTTATTTTCCGAATTCTTAGATCTTCATTTCGTTTTTAAGCGCTTACTGGCTTTACGTGTTCCCTCTGCTCTCAATATCCCATCCTCTGTATATCAAGTGGAATCTTTGAACAGTTCTCAGCAGGCATAGTGGGCCTATTATGTGACATTTTCCATTTTCAGAGGACATGTTTTGCAGAAAGCTGTGAAGATAGCGAACAATTTCCTTCACTGTCGTAGACTACGGTCACTTTCTGTAGGAATTATGTGGAAACCGTCGCACATGAGTGCGTTCATACTTCCGTGGGTCGGCTCGCCCAAACATGCCTCCTCGTCATGCCCTTGTGGAATGTTCAGATTTTTTGCATTTCCAGATGAACTCGCAGACCTGAAATGTGCCCCGTTAGCTTCCCCGTGAAAAATGCTATCGAATGATATGCATTACTTCCCCAGTTGAAACTTTGGTTTTCACCGTTTTCAGCCTTCCCCTATTGCCGGATTGGGCACTATCCCACGATTACTGCCCCAAAATCTCAAAGTTTCATTTTTCGTCGAAACTTCCTATAGGGGTAATTCGAGCCCCGATACGACCCGATGACATCATTTTTGAGGCTTGTCATTTGCGGCACACGGTTTTCAGCTGGCAAAGCCGCTGGAAAATTTGTGTATAAGTGTATTGAGGTCCGATATACAAAAACATCCTCTTGACCGCCGGCGCCATGGTGTCACACTGAAGCCCACTGGCTGTTTCCAAGCCAAATTCCGCTGAAAGGTGGTATAGGGATTATTTGGGGTCCTGATCACGAATAGCATCCAGTCTTGACGCCGGCGCCATGTGGTGTCACAAACAACACTTCACAGTCAGAGCGTACTCTTAGGCACCTTTCTCAGAGCGCCGACTGTCAGACCGTGGAAAAGGTCATCGGGGCAGCGGCGCGAAACTCCCCGACAAGGAAGAGCCGTCGTGGGATAAGGTTGCGAGAATCAGACCTTTCTCAATCGACCATGAGGAGCCCAGACCGAAAACTGTGAGCTACAGGCCAGAAGCATATTTCCCCAGTTTTACTGGGAGATCCTGGATGCGTTGGCAACAGCAAATCACATGTACTCCAGTCTGCAACCTCGAGGATGTGCATCGGGCTCGATTACAAAGCTACCTCATGAGAGTCGCAGTAAAGTTGAAACTCTTCCTTCGGACCATCCGAACAGAAGTCCACTCCTCTTCTTCGATGCTCCAAACAGCCAGCCTTGTGCCAGCGGATTGACATACGTGCAATTCAGGACCCCAAACCTAACCCTATACACACGTTTTCAGCAGATTTGGTGGAAACAGCCGTGGCGCCAAATTGGCGCCAAACGGCGCCAAATGGCGCCAGCGCTAAAAACGGGTGTCGTTTTCGTAATCAGGACCCCAAATAACCCCAAATGACGAAGTTTCAGCAGATTTGGTGAAAACAGCCTGTGGCGCCAAATTGGCGCCAAACGGCGCGCAAATGGCGCCAAATGACACCAGCATCAAAAATGAATGTCATATTCGTAATCAGGGCATCGAATTACCCCAATAGACAAAGTTTCGACGAAAAATGAAACTTTGAGATTTTGGGGCAGTAATCGTGGGATAGTGCCCAATCCGGCAATAGGGGAAGGCTGAAAACGGTGAAAAACCAAAGTTTCAACTGGGGAAGTAATGCATATCATTCGATAGCATTTTTCACGGGGAAGCTAACGGGGCACATTTCAGGTCTGCGAGTTCATCTGGAAATGCAAAAAATCTGAACATCGGTGGCACAAGCAATGACGAGGAGGCATGTTTGGGGCCACCCACGGAAGGAACGCTCACTTGCGACCGAGTTTTCCACATAATTCCTACAGACAAGGTGACCATAGTCTACGACAGTGCAGGAAATTGTTCGCTATCTTCACAGCTTTCTGCAAAACATCTCCTCTGAAAATGGAAAATGTCACATAATAGGCCCACTATGCCTGCTGAGAACTGTTCAAAGAAGATCCACCACTTGATATACAGAGGATGGGATATTGAGAGCAGAGGGAACACGTAAAGCCAGTAAGCGCTTAAAAACGAAATGAAGATCTAAGAATTCGGAAAATAACATTCATCTAATCTCACAATGTAGTGGATGAGATTGAGTACGTGGCGCATTCTGGGGTAAGTTTTGAGGCCCTTCTCTGTGTGTAGCGGTCAGCCCGCATAAGCGGGATTATATACACATCACATGCGAGCAACTACTTTTTGAGATGAAAATCGAGTGCATGGCGCAATCCTATATGGAGCTTTTCCAAAGTATCAAAGCACATTCTTATAGTGTCCGACGAGCTGAATTCAAAGATATCTTCGGATTCTCGAAAGCTCAATTTTGAACCGAGTTATAACGAATTCACGAAATTAACGAGGATTCGCGTTATTCGCGTGAATTTTCGATTTCAAACGGCGAGTACTGTATTTAGACTGCGGTACAACCCTGGCCCACACGTTTCCTGTCCATTAATCGAGGCACGGAATACGAACAAGGCACGCCCGACTGTTTCCTGAACTGGAGTTCGTCATAAAACCACTTCGCCCTTGAGCGGTGTCTCTGCCTTCGCCTGCACTACTTTTCTTTAGCGGTATCTGAGCTCATGGCGTCGTAGGCAGACTCGGGTATCAAAGTCTCCGCTTCCTCCAAGAGACGGAGGGGGAGAGGAGGTGCAGAAAAATGTATCCGTTTTCATAGGTGAGTCTTCATACCTCATCAGACTAGCGAACAGGAATCCAGAGCTTTACACCTAAAATTGTTGAAGGTAGGGAATTTGTCACGAGAGAAATATGCCGTCCTTCCTAGAAACTAAAATTTTTTCGTACGTTTTGTTTATTCCTAGATGCGATCCTATGAGCGGATTCTCGTGAAAAATAGCAATTATGTTAGTTTGCATGCTTTCATCTGGAATAAACAATAACTCTTCATCGTGTATTTTATAATACAGAGAGTTGTTACGCATAAAGAAGTTTTGTAATTTGTCTCGAAATTCTTCGGGAAGCTCCTCTATTTCAT
>MU897460.1:0-12520 GCA_036418205.1 Ostertagia ostertagi | reverse complement strand
CATAAATTAATCGTGTGTATCACGCAACCAGAGGAAGAAGCAAGGCAACGAGAAGAGTGATGTAGGAACTGAACGAATTTCACGAGGCTTCATGAAAGAGAACCACGTTCAGAATGGAAGCAGGATGCATAGCCCATACCAAAAAAGAAAGGCATCCCGAAAAAATCTCAAAAAATTGCAAAGAAATTCTCGAAAAAAAAGCAAAACTTCTAAAATATAGATTGGTAAACAGAGGTTATCGGGACGGTTCAGTCCGATTGCCTTGCATGAGAGTCGATTTTTGAGCAGAGTATGAAATCGAGCATGAATAAGTTGTCATATAAATGAATAAATAAATAAACCGAAAGCTGCAAACGAAGGCAACAGCAAGCGTTCATTTCACAGAATGTAATGCAAGGCAAGGGAAAGACAAAAAACTACAGCGCAAAAACCGATTTTTTTTACCTTTTTTTACCATCTGTTACTCGGAAAGCCATATTTTGAATGGAAATGGCCGGCATGAAGCCGACGCTGCTGCAAACCACACGGCTTATTCACGACTTAACTGGGGGAAGGGGGTGGAGAAGGGGAAAGCGGGGGCCTGTTATGAGTTACAAAAATTGACAAATTCTCAAATATTCTCCAGGTCGATGCACTTTTTTTCATCGTTCCACATTGAGCACTTTCAGTCTGTTGAGATGTGCAAGCATTTGTTCGGTCATTGGTTTTTGGTCGACATTTCACATCTGCCTCCCCAGTGAGTTGAACTTCCAGTGTCAGCCATAGTGAATTTCATAGTTGAAACAAATTGCCTCGAGAAATCCATAGTAACAGAGCAAAGCGAACAGCTAAGGACCCTCAAGGGGGAAACATTAAGATTCTGGAAAAATTCTGTAGTTACTCAAAGGCATAAAGACATACTGAGAGCCTCTGACGTCGAGTGAAGCGCGAAGATACTAACCAGGAAAGGCATTCAACTTCCCATGGAACTTTGAATTGAGACCCAGATATCGATAGAGCTTCAAACGCTGATTACAAATATGGAAACTAAAACTGCAAAATGAACCTGCCAAGGAAGTTGTGAGCAGTCAAAGTTGGCTAAAGTAAAGCGTTACACCGTGCTAGCCTCCGGGCTTTCAAAGTCGCCGTGGAGTAGTGGTAGTGCTCTCAAAATTTGCACTCCAACGGGAAGAGAACTTATGACCTCCGGGCGAAGACACTACCACTACTCCGCGGCGACTTTGAAAGCCTGGGGTCCAGCACGGTTCATATGCAACGCTTTACTTTAGCCAGCTTTGACTGCTCACAACTTCCTTGGCAGCTCCATTAGCTCCGGGGCAGGGTCAACCCTACGTTGTTACGAGTAACAACGGGGGGGTCGTACCTGGTTGAGTTTGTAGGAGGGGGGGGGGTCGTACCCACTTTAGTCGCTCGAAATCACGTGTGGGATTGAGGTGAAACTAAGATTTCGTGGGTAGTAGGCTACCCCCCCCCCCTCCCCCGCTCGACGGCATTTTTGGAGGAAAAAGTGGGCGGGGTTTTGATGGAAGATGGAGATGGTGGAGGTAGGGAAAAGGGGGTCGTATCAAATCCACCGTTGGGGGAGGGGGGTCGTAAAAAATTTTCAAAAAGTAACAACGATAGGACCGACCCTGCTCGGGGATTGACGAAATCGTAAGATTCGTCCTGAGGAAGGAAGCCGAAACGAACCATTTTAATTATTTCGTATATAAAGGTTTTTTCTTCCTTAATTGCACGTTTAGTTTCCATATCTGTAATCAACGTATGAAGCTCTATCGATATATTTGGAACCCACTCAAAGTTTCCCATGGGAAAGTGGGATCGCGACTGGGTAAATATCAACGGGGTCAAAAACACTTTTCTGATGATCTATCCTCCAAAGGTGCGACTAATAGCTATTTTACACTGATTATGATAGCAGCATCTCTTAGCGCGAGAGTACTGGTACTGTGGCGACACGAGAGAAGGTGGCATAGATAGAACATCCACAGACCTCAGAGCACAACGTGCTAAGGTCTTATCTGGCTACGCAACCACACAAATCGCACAATTTTTTATTCTCCTCACAGAAGAACGCGGTATCTGGTACTAACACAACACCCCTACCTGGCTTACATAAGCGTTCTGTCCTAGTTAATTCGTCTTTCCTAGTATGGCCGGACTACACAGAAAAGAGATAAAACGTGTAGATGGTTTTTGCGACGCGAAATCAGCAACTCGTAGCAGTAATCATTAATCAGAAATACACAAATATTGCCAATCGTGAGAACAACCACTTGTCAACTGTCAGCCGTCACTATAAATCACTACTTTAGGGCCATCGTTACTTGTGTTGTCGAGTCTGCAGCGCACAATTTCCTGGCCGTCGGAAACAAGAAGTGTCCGGTTTGAACTAACTGTACAAGAATTGCGCATCTCCAAAACTTTCAGCTGCATGAAGCTGAAGGAATTCTGTTGGAAATGAAATTCCACTGTCTCTGCATAAGTTTGTGCCTGGAGAGTATGGTACAGGGATCAGTTGTGAATCTAGTATCAATACCTGCAGAAAAAAAAAGTTGACGGTAGCCGACGAGGCGGCGAAGTCAAACCCTCCTGACTTCAGATATGCGGCCACAAGTCGTTGAAATAAATGCGCCAACAAAAACCAACAGATTCGAAAGTTGAAGGCTGAACATGAGTAGGAATTCCCACCTGTAGATAGCAACGTTAAATTTGATTCAACGAAAGTTGAGTCCGCTTCCGGTAGAGGAAAGATTTCTCAAATTATATCATTTAGATTTCCTAACAAAGAGTGCACTAACCATAAGGGCTGTTTGATTCGATAAGCTTCCACCCCGTTTGGGAGAGAAAGAAAGAAACGAAATGACGGCGACGAGAATAGTTCCAGTGCAAATGGGATCCCTAGAGCTTAACTAATGCTGTCTAAAATCGACAAAAAAGCAACCATTTCGGGTGATCGCTTGTTGCATGGGCCATTGAAAAACTCTCCAGCTTTTGACAGATTTTCGCTGAAAATGTGCCATGAGAGAGCAGAACACGATTGAAGGAGGAGGATATCGGCGCAGAAGAGCGAAGAACAACGGAGTACTAAAGACGAAGAAGAGGGTTGGGCAGTGTGCGAACACATGACAGAACACCAATGACCCGTCGTCGCGTCGTCAGCGGACCATAGAACAACTGCAGTTACTTATGTGGTAATAAGTTTTTCGAAACCCCGCTACTTGAAATTTTGATTCAAACTTGGAACAAATCTTGATCTTCTCTTAAGGAGCAGAAGTTCCTCCTTAAGTGGGACGATCCGTCATTTCGGTAGTTCTAGAAGTATCGTAAAGACATATGAGTCTACATAAAATGCACATTCAACTCCCATAATAGCTTCTGGAGGTCAACGTATGTCCAATTCGGTGTTCATTCGCTTCCTTAATGCTCAGCTTTTGCCGAAGTCAACCTAGAACTCACATATGTACTACTCAACCAGGGATCTTTTGATAGTCGGACAGTTCAGGTGGTAGTGGGCCTCAGGTCGACCACGTTCTTCCGCGGTTTTCTTTCAAGAATTGGTAAAATTGGCTGAGAAGTCTATCCATTCAGAGAAAATCAACCACGTACGCCAAAATGCAAGGTTTAATACGAATTGTGTTTGTAATTGAATGAAAAAGAGAAGGTTGCTTGCATTCCCGAAAAAGCCAGGGAGCTTTGCATTCACGACCGGTCAGTATCCAACTATAGCCACAACAAAAAACTCTAACTGCCTTTTATCGCTCACTATTTGAAGCGAAGCGCTAAAGAAGGGTAAAATTGGCCTAACGTTGGCGATACAGTGGACCATCATGCTCCTCTGGACGCCGGTCTGGCGTACGCCGCATCGACTTTTAATCACTCTGCCGCATGTCTATACCTTCTAAGTGATAGTGGATAGCCAAAGAGGCCAGGAGTGTAGCAAGAAAGGGCACAGCGATGAGGTCGCATCCAATAAAGCCAATCACGAGCAGAAGGGGTCCATTCCTTCGTTCGCAGGTTTGGGTTTTGGGCCGTTCCACAAAGTTCTTCCCTGCTCCACTGATCACCGCTAACCTTCGCTAGCTTTTCTTCGTAAATTCGGCCTTCAAATGCCCCACCCAACGCATTTGTTATCTGACAGCTATATGACTCGAAAATGAATTAAGTAATATTGAGAGATGATTGGACAAGAGCGGACCAAATTAGAAATCGTGTGATTCGCAGTTGCAGAAAAATCTTCCAAAAGCTGTTATGGCTCATTGAAAATTTCCAATTATTGAATGCAGCTCTAGAAATTTTCCAGTGAGGAAAAAGTTACAAACAAATGTTGTTCAACAGAAAGCCGGATAAATGCATGTATGTCAAAACGGTTTAAAATCTAATTTCCTCGAGAGACTCCTGCAGTTTTGCTTTGCGAGTGCACTAAAAGTGCTCAGAATTTCGCCGTATCCGTCTAGCTTCATGTTGTCTTTGCTTCCTCTTTGCGATCGAAAAATTGGTGTTCATGGAAGAATTTTTGAGAAGAAAAATTGATACTAGCAATGAGGGTAACTTTCAAAATCGAAATAAGAAAATACCAAAAATGCAAAACATGGTATTTTTTTTAAATTTGTACTACTCCCCAGCCTCCTTTTTTTTGTTAATATGTTTAGCCTCTGTCAGGCAATTTCAGCGTCCTTTTCTCTTCCGACCGTGGGAAGCTTCCATAGGGAGTCGATCGTAGCGGGCTAATGGTTGATCAAACACTGGCTAAGGTGAGAAGATATCATCGTTGCCAACTTCAAACGCCTTGACCTGATCCTCTAAGGTCTCCCATTGCGTCCTTTCTACTATAGACAGCCTGGGGGTTGTCAGGAATCAACCAGTCCCCTATCCACTCTCCACCAAAGTGTTCGCTACCGTAATGTATTCTGGCACTGTGACACACCCCGATACCCTCTTAAAATTTCCCGAAAACTGTGGCCACTGAATTTCGCCATTCCCATGGTTTTTTTCTTCTTGAGGATTTGTTTTTATAACGAAATTTGATTGATTCCGAAAGAACAAAAATTCACCGTTCGAAACAAAACTTTTATATTGCACATTTACGACGCCCGCGAGGATCTGAACGAACAAACGGTTGGCTCCAAGTGAGAAGTGCATAGCAGTAACTGCAGTACTGCAGTCGAAACGAAGTGAAGGACCTAACAAGCAGAGGAACAAGAGTAACAGGTCAAGAATAGCGCCACTTTCCGCTATTTTTTCCCCTTTTGTTACTCGCTTACATATAAGACATGTACTGCTTCGCACAACTCTTCAAACATCTAGGGGAGATTCCACGAAGAGGTTGAAATAGCCAGAAAAGGGGAAACTAAACCCCGTAGGCGAAAACTAGGCTGACCCCTACGCTACGGAACGAACACGCAATTCGTAGGAAAATACGCTCCGCAATTTAGCGTGGCCGTCCCCGCGCCGCTATCGCAGGTGCCCCCCCATCCGCTTGCCGTGCGGCTCTATTCGCCTAGCAGAAAGAGCGTTCCGCGTGATGCAGGCCAGGTAACTGATGCAGAACGCATGTCGCTCAAATTGATGTTCAAAATGGGGACCTCTCCTTGAACTCTAGATTGTTTTTCTTGGTTCCACATCACTGGCCACCTCTACCTTTCCATTGCGCTGTCGTTTCATCGCAAACTCCATCTTTGAGCACTCGAAATGAAAAAAAAAATAATCGTAGAAATTAATCTGATCGGTGTGAACTCTACTGTTGATTTTTTGATTTTACGATATAAAATGGTATGGTAGCACGACCAAGAGGCAATCATTTCATTAAAGAAGAGTTATAAGAAGGATTTCAAAGAATTCATTCATCAAAAGGCCTACCGTATGATGGGCCTAACCATCAAATTTTAAGGTCAGAGGCTTTGAAAAAACAAGCAAAAGGAAGCACACTTTCCTGTGTGGAGAGCTTTTTCGAGCAAGTGTCAAATGGAAAAGAATAAATGATATATTGCCTACTATTGCCTAGTTTCTTTTCTCCAAGGATTTCATAGCAGAAGATTTTGACAAACAGCATCACATGCTCTTTTTCCAAGAGTTGGTTAGCCTGAAGATGACGAGGGCATCTCTAGGAATCACTGGACGATTGGGCAGATTCTTGGGGCTTTTTCTTGTCGAGGACAGGAGAACATTACAGTAAGTAGGTAATGAGCCTGCAAAGGCTTCAGGAGAATCTGGATATGGCCAAGATCGAGTTCCTTTGGTTCTGAGTGAATCCATAGGAAATCTCTCCTTGACGAATGATTTAAGGAACGAACGGTTGTCATATGTGAATTTTCTGCCTTTTGTCAGCTCTGTAGCCTGCGTAGCATCTGTAGAGGCGAAAACGATCTTGCAATGAAATAAACAGGCGCTCGGTAGAGCAAGAAGCCTTTTGCAATCCCAAAAAGACAAAAACGTGCTGACGTTCACTCAGTAACCGCTACTGTCAATCTTAACTATATGTGTAATTGCTCTCAAAGCCTGTACTGAAAGGACGGAGCATGAAATCGTAAGAAAAACATGCCATTCAAGGTTTAGTGAGTCCAACGCTGTGCGACTTCACTGCTATGAGTTCACGATCCTAACATATAGAATTTCGTATGTGAAAAAGACCATTGTTCAAGTCGCCCCCTTTTTCTGGGGTTGGCATCACTGCACAAATAATTGGTCGCCCGTTGTGAATGAACTTAGGCCAGCTAAACTGAGAGGAGCAGCAGTGAAGAAACTCCGAGGCGAAGGGTATGCCTCTTTGCTAAACCCCAGCGTCCTACGGTGAGGGACCAACAGCTGGGTAACCGGTCGGAGAGGCGGGCCAGCAACAGAAGGCGTCTTCAGGAAAAGGTTGAATCCTATTGCTTCGCAACGGGGGCTCCCTTCGCATCCAGAACTGCACCCCTCAATCCCTGAAAAATCCAGCCTTTTTTAGAGTAGGCACATTCCCCTTTTCTTCAACCTCCCAGTTATCGTGTCACCTGCCTTTTTTTTTTTTTTTTCTGCCTTTAAGTTTAGAATTTTTAACTCGGAGAAGAAGCGCACTTTCTGAAACATTTGCTGGGAAGTGCATGCTACTGCATGGGATGTATAAAGAGTCAAACGCCTGTGCGATTTTGAATGAAACTCTTGTGACCAGCGCATAAATGAAAGTGACCCACCACTGTACTTCTCATCTGCCATTCAGGTTGTAATTGAGGGGCGACCCCAGCTATTTATATATGTCGAAAAAATATTTTAAAAAGTTATTAACAAGCTAAAAGCAAAGCTGAAAAGAAGCCCTCTAAGAAAAGATCAAAGAATTTCCGAGATTCTGCTTGTCATATTTGCGTGAAGAATAATTGCAACAAAGCATAAACAGAAGGGGAAGACCTTGAGGTCAACCCGAAATTGTCACAGACGCAAACGACAGCGAGTGAAGAGGCTTGCGACCGACATTTCCCCTTCCCGTCTTTCCCACTACCCCTGACACCACATCTCGAAATGATTCCCCAAAGGGCTTTAAAAGTATGAAAGGCGCAGATCTCGCGTCGAGAACCACGCCGCCGTCATAAGCGGCTAGGGCGACGATCAACGGAACCGCGTCCATAAAAACGTCGTAGGCTGATGATGAAGACGTGGGCAGACGGCGAAGCGCGTGTCTCTTGGGCGCCATATTCTGACGCGCCGGTGAAGGGCCACTTGATAGCCGCTACTCGGCCACCTGCGTGTGAAGGTGTTGAATTTCGTCGAAAGAACAAGAGTCACCAAGCACTTCAAAGGCGATGTGTATCGCAATCCCCCCCCCCTTTATCCCACGGTCATTTATCCACTCACTGTGAGGATTGATTAGGGACATTAGGCCATTGTCGCAAAGTACACAAGCAGAAAAGCGTTCAGCAGAAAATTGTGGAAAAAGACGAATGTGGAAAAGAAATGGAGAGAAATGTCCTTTCCTGTGCTGAAGTGGAAACCCATTTGACGTCCATCAAATGACGCACAGCTTCTAAATGCTACATATCCCCCTAGATAGCCTCTCAGTGGAGTGAATTGTTTCTACTCTCTTGAAGTTTCCTACCGAACACTGCCATCAATCAGTAATTGATCGGGAGAAGTTCGCTCTCCTGTCAGCACTCAACGCTGTTTTACAGTACCTGATAAAGGAACCAATCGATATTCAATAGTTTCCAGAAAAATATCACAGGTAATCAAGGGGATTTTAAAAAAAGCAAAAGGACCCTCTCCGGCAGAAGTTAGTAGTGGGCGTCATAGCCATCGATTGAACAGAAGTCAGTATGAGAGTTAATTCCATTTGTTAAGGCAAGATTCGAGCTTAACTAATGGGAGGTATTGTACTCAAAGTGTTGAATGTAGGGTTGGAAGGTGGATCGCCAGTGGAAAAAAAGGAAAAAAATTTCGTGAAATACATAGGAAATACAGCTTTTTGCTCTACGTTGCGGCGAAGCTCAAAAGGGCAGCAGGGAGATGAGAGATAATGTGAGCGCGGAGAGCGTGAGAATCGAGGGGGGGTGAGAGAGCATGCAGATCGAGTCAGCTACGCAGAAGATTATGGAGCCGTGGGGGGCGTGTCGCACAGGTTGGAAGGTGTCAAGTCTTGGCACATAAGGCTGATGACAGCTTTCGATGAGGATTTGCAAGTGCTGCAGTTGTCCAATGCGTTCGGCTTCAAGGCTATTAGGTGGGTCCGGCCCGACTTTGCCCTGTTAAACATGACTAGGACCTAGACAGAATTTTGGAAAACAATGTGACGTTTTTGAGAAATTATAGGAAACCTCACTCAGGATGAGTATGTAACAATTGGCTCCAAGACGTCAGTTGGGGTTACATAAGAATGGATGAGTGGCTAACCCTAAGAATCGTGTTTTGCGGCGCATCGAGTGTGGCTATTGCATATAATGGAAAATTCAGGAGCGCCTAATGGAAGGCGAGGGACTTAGGGAGATCCGTGCGAAAAAGAATTCAAAAAAAGTCGGAGACCGGAGAAGAGGAAATGTCCTATTTTCGAAATACTGTCTAGGGGTGATCCATGCTAATTCACCAGTGAAAGGTAGGCCGCATCCAGAAGGGCTGTACCGGCCTTCAGCTCTGAGACTCCCCCGGTCGCTCACAGTCGCGAGATCTCGTTGTTTAGCAGAGAGAGGAGAGAGACAGAGACAGAGACCAGAGAAGAAGTGTGAGGTTGAAGAGGGCAGCGCATGAGGGTCGCCTCCAATCAGGGGAATCAATGAGCGAAAAAGGAGTCACTTTCGGGATTTAGACGTTGTTATCGCTTTCCTCCTTGACTCACTGTCTCTTCACTTTCATTTTATGGCTGCTTTTCATTGTAAATCCGTTCAAAGCCAGTGAGTCGGATCAAAACGTTTTTCAAAGAGGATTCCGCGAGAAAAGTCGTTAGAGTGAGCAAGACCGAAATGTGGTTAAACATCAGACCGGAAGATGGTTGGCATCTATTCTTCGACGTAGGACGGCGAATTAAGTTTAGTTTCATTGGTAGTTACAACGATTTTTGTTATTATTTTGAAGGGTAAATATTATTGGACTCATCAGTATTACAAGAGTGCGCTGTGAGACTCAGAAAATCTTATTTTTCAACAATGGTAGGTGGAGGTGAGAACTGATAGGTTGTTCGAAGTGGGGCGTAATATAGATCTTTCTGTGAGGTATGTGGTTTTAGATTGGCGAAACAAACTTATTACTAGTTCAACGGATTACGGGTGCATCGGATTAAATGGAAAAGACGTTGTTTAGTCAATAAGTGATCAGATATGAAAGACAATAGTAGTAAAGCATTCAAGGATATATAAAAGGATAAAGGATAAAGCATTTGCCGTTGATCAATCCCTTTTGGGATGCGGCACGCATTCTACTTCCATTTGTACATTCGCAGTGGCATTTGAATGCGATGTGGCCTATACAATGACTTGCGGGGGCCAGCCGATGTTCAAGTCAGTGTTTTTTATCCTCCCAGACAAGTCTCTGGTACCAATTAACCGACCCCGGAGGGATGGAAGGCTTGGTTGGCCCGGGCGACTCAGACCCAGGATTTGATCCGGCCGGGTGGTATGAGGCGCCATTGTACGTGCCATGCGCACAAGCGCAGTATATAAAATAAAAAAAAATAAATAATTAAATTTTGATACTTTCAGCTAGTGGCCATCAATTCATAAGAATTGGACATCACAAATTTTGAAAGATCAAGTGCGATGGATCTTGATTATAATTAATACGAAAAGCATTGTCACTTGAAAGAAAGACTGCATACGGATGGGCAACCGGGAAGGCGGGTGCCCTTAATCCGATCCCAATAGAGCTACAATTTAGAGAATGTGGCTGTCAGGCAGAGAAAAGCTTGATAGAAAGAAGAAGGCTTCAGTTGAATATACCAGATGGGAAGGGGGAATTGCAGAGGAAAAAGCGAATAGTCATGTTGGCTATTGGATATTCCCGCTAAGCGTTGATGCGGAATCGTTTGGAATATTCCAGACGAGAACCACTTTTCTCGAGAAGTGTAACTGGTGGGGAGAAGATGGCAATTGCACGAACATTGGCGCCGAGATGGGTCGTCGTCGTTCGGGCGGAAATCCCTCGAGAACTCGCCAAAACAATTCACTACACACAGAAAATTAGACCTTAATTCAAATGGGACGAGGTAGGACGGAAAGAGGCGGAGGATTGGACGACGTTCCGAAATGGCTCCGAAATGAGACGAGGCCTTATTGAGGGTGAGACGGAATGAAGTCGAGGCTTCAGCGTTTATTTGACCCCAACCGCCAGCTCTCTGGGGACCGTTCGTGAGTCGCATTGCACTGCGCGCGGCCGGACATAACTTATTCACTCTCCGACATTCTCGAGGACTTGCCTCCCCACTTATTGACCTCGTCAAAAAATCCTCACGTCACATAGTGCTCCAGAAATCGTCCCCCACGTCCCCCACGTTGCCATGCGAATGCTTCATGTATTCATGCCCTCTCAACGCCCAGCAATTAACTCTCGTGTAGCTCTTTTCGCACAATGGACCCCGAGGCTCACTTCACGCCTATGTTTTCCGCTACTAAGGATTTCGTAGGAGCAAAATGGGACCAGTCATTAGAGCAGTTGCCGCCACCTTCAATAGAAAGCGTCGGAATCACAGAATGAAGCAGAAAACCACAGGAGCAACAAACAAAACCCTCTTAATGTTAAACTGGTGAGGTCAGAAGTATGAACCTCGAAAATAATAGGCTCAATTCGCTTGCTAGGAAAGACATATTGGAAAGGAAACTATCTGTTTTTTTTTAGTCAAGTATGATAGAACATCAAGGAGTTATCGTCGAATTTTGCAGGAGAAAATATGGCAAGAACTAGCGGAGGGCCCTAAAGGAGGCACCGGCTAGGTGCCATCAGCCTGGCGTCATTGTGAAGCCCCTGACTTTCCTTATTACAATCATGGTCTTACCTCTTCCAAGGTGCTTAAATGCGTACAGCCAAGGTAGCCTTATCCTTCCACGAATCTACCAAGCGCAGTAGTCAGTTCGGGGTAAACTTGTGTCCCAAGGCTGTTTTGGTGGAAAACTTTATTGGTCGACGGTTCCAACAATTCGTCATCAAGACCAGTATTTGCGACTCCAACAAATTCATTTATCATTCCTTATCAAGAAACGAACGAGGCGTTCGGTGGGCAGACGATGACCCACAAGACGACGGTCTCAAGTCAATCTAGTCTAGGTACTGATTCATACGTGATAACGAATTTTGGTAAGTCGATTAGTTGCAATTGTGACCAATTGGTGAATTGATAGAACACAACTGCGAAAGGTTGATCACTTCATTGGCAGTGAACATTTATATTTTTGTATAAGCCGTTGCCATTTGCGGTGTATGGTGTGCATCCGACGCTCTTCTGGATTTTTTTTTTCTGAAAGAGAGGGTACTGATCCCATCAATTCCCTAGATTGGTATGGAGAAGTCCTTGTCCGAAATCGGACCAAATGAAGCTGTTCCACCGTAAAAACCTGTGTGGCACAACAACACCAAGAATTTCGCTTAATTGTTTTGATGCTTACGTGAGACTTCCCCTACCGAACCTCCTCTTCTCAGTGATTCTCCCATCGTGATATAATTACCGCTGGTGTAATGAGCATTCTCTAGCAAGTGAAATGCACTTCTGGAAGACGAATGAAATTGCTAGCGATCAAACCAGAAAACAGCATGTTTCCAACCAGTAATCGAGTCGAGGTTCTCATGTTCTGAAGATGTTCTGTACCAGTTGAGCAATAACCTGCAGTGGTGATTTCTCTTCAGATCGTCAAAGAACCCTAGTTTGAAAGAAACCGCTCCTATTAAACCATTCTCCGAAGGAGCTCATGCTCACACCTCTACCCTGTGTGCGCTGCCTTGAAATAACTCCTTTGGAACTCTGCCTTAGAGCAATATCCTCAACAAAGAAAAATAATACGAACGAATGGACACCCGTTTTGAACGGCGGCGCCATCGTACGTCCAGGCGATAATGTCGAAAATTCAATATGGCAGAT
>MU897457.1:0-14093 GCA_036418205.1 Ostertagia ostertagi | reverse complement strand
GCAACACAAAGAGTGATGTTCTCGAATTATTCCCGTTTTTAAACTCCGTTCAATTATGTGATTTTTGCATATTTCCTGCAGCGCAAACATTGGAAACATTGGAACATTGTTAGTGTAATGTCATATTCGTGTCCACAAAATTTGCTTTCAAATGAATCGACAACGATATCAAAGAATTTTAGCTCTTCCATCCAATGAAATCGTTCCTTTACTGCTGCTGACTTACCAGGAAGGTGTTTCAGATTGTTCCTAAATTTTTGAAGCGCCGTTTTGCATTACAGGGTGGTCCAAAATTATGAGGACCAAGACATTGTGTCGTTAAAAACGCATAGTAGCTTGATGGAACAAACCAACTTCAGGGAAGTATTTGTAACTCTTATCTCAAAGTAATTCCAGAATAGAATTGAGATCTGCCACCTGCCCCGTTTACACGAGCCTTCAGATGAAGGGGATGGCGCGTGCGGTGGCACGCAACTGAGGCGTGTCAAAATGTTTCCAGGCCTTCTGCTCTGCTTTCTTCAGGGAATCAAAGTTTTGTGGGGCATTTATTTGCGCTTGCATCCAGGGTGTAAAATACAGAAATCTAGAGCTATTAGGTGGAAGGTTCCATTGTAACAATTCTTCGAAAGCAACGAACTCGAAAAATCGCTTTTTAGAGAATTTTTGCTTTATTCTTGGGTGCTCGGTCCTGTAAAAAGTCCCAAGTAGACTACTCGTGTGGCTTTCTATCCACTACAGATGTGGAGTCTTTAGAGTGTCTGGCTGGGTTTTCACATCAATTTTTTCATTTTGGGAGTACGAAAGTCGACAAGGGGAGACCTAGTTTCTGCATCTGATAATTATCCTGGTGGTAACTGTAACTTTCGAGTCTCCGAATTTTCCATCTGTGGTGGTTCCAAACTTATTGAAGAGTTGAACTGTTGCCATAAGAGCTTCCCTGATACGTTAGACTGCCGCTAGATGTAACGTGCCAGAGCCCTAGTGAGTTCAATTTGAGGACTGACGTAAGTGATGTAGTTATTTCACTAGTTTTGAGAACTGCATGAAATTTGGTTTCATTAGGAAGAAGACATTGTACCCTCTCACATAGTGCACAGAAAAGGAGATGAAAATGGAGCGACTCGGAAAAAAGTGGATATGACCGCGCGCGCACGCGGTCCTCATAATTTTGGACCACCCTGTAATTTTCGAACACCACTTCGAAATAGCACAACAGTCGATCGCGACCCATGCGACGACCCTTCAAACAGAAATGAAAGTGGAGGTGCGAAATGGGCCGACAGAGAAGAAAAAGGGAAATAAACCACCGCAGATACAAAAAGGGAGCGGTTTTTCGTAACATAAAGTGGGTTCTACTGGTAAGTGACAGAGAGTGTGGCAACAGCTCCTGATCGGCGCGGAAGGGAAAGAATCGCAAAGGGGAGAGCATAGATACGAGCGACAGAGGAGTTGGTGGTAATGTGAACTGCTTGGCGGAAGGCCAAGTGCTGGGTGGAATCTCGCGTGCAACCTACGCCTTAAGTTAGAGCCTTTGCCTGGCGACTTCATACCGTGAAGTCGGTATGACGCGTATAATTGCCTGACCCTCTACCTTTTGCTCGAGGGCTTAACTCTACTGACCTTATCCTGAGTTGGGCCTTTGAATGGCTAAAATGAAAGTGCATATCCTTGTCAGTTGAAGTTGAAGAAACGCCACAGCACGTATTGTGCACAATGTATGAACCACACGAATTTTCCACAATGGTGCGATTCTCAGAAAGCTGGAGAGCAGCGAAGATCCTTCGGCATAAGCGTGATGTGAATATAAAAGTAGAACACAAACAAAGCAACTACATATTCTACGCGATGTGCGAATAAATAACGACAATATGGATTGGAATGAGGGCGGTTGCAATTTCATGCTGCCGCAATTTCATTTCATATAATGGCAATTTTTACGCCCTGCAATTTAATTGCCTCTTCCTTCACCATAGTCAGTCATTGCCCGGACTGGCGAGAGGCTCTCGAGTGTTATTGTTCGGAAGGTAGATGTAGCTTTTCCCTGCTGCTACTGCGGCCGTTTCCTCTGCAAAAGCGACGGTAAATCACCTGATATCGACGGTAAATCATACCCACATCGTGGGAGAGTTGTAACAGGGTAAACACTTGCGTTGGAATTTAAGGCCACCATCATCCCTTTGGTCGCTGCTGTCTCTTCTTCTTGCAACATTGCCACTCTCACCCCCCCCCCCTCAAAAGAAGGTCCTTCAACGGGGTAGGGGGGAGAGGGGTGTTGTTCACAAACGCTGTCTTATGATCTATTCCTATTATTCCGACAACTACAACAACACTTTCACCACATGCGGTCCCCTTCTGATGATGACGAACACGATCCCACTCGTTATGAATCCCAATCGGTTGCCCTGCGTGGGCAAAATACCGGACATCGAATATCGGTCCCAACGCCATTGCAGTTCAGTTGACTTTGGGGTTTATTCACATGCCCGATCGCTATCATGATTTCTTCAACATTTGGCCAAATACTCAAAAAAATAAAAATAAATAAATAATAAAAATACTTGCTGAGAATCATAAAATTCAGTCCAAAACTGATGCTTCTTTATGGACGCAAATGGATCGTATAACAAGAAGTTTGACGGGAAGTTCTTTACCCTTTTGTTAATATTTTGAAAACAAGCCACCCTGGAGAAGAAAGGCATGCATCATCTCACCGAACACTTGACCTCAACGCTCGACCACCTCGCTGAATCTCTTCTTCTAGAGGTTCGGAAAGCCGAGAAATGAAGAAGTTGGCGTCTGCCCATAGAATTCATGCGCCGTTTTGAAGAATTATTACTTACAGGAAAGCAGGAGGCGGTTGAAAAGGCAGTGGCCGGCCATGGCGGGATCAGTGCTATAGGATTCTGGGAGAACATCAGCCTGCGCTACTCCTCAGTCAGCTTGGCTTTCACATAGCTAGTCGTTTGGAGGTGATTACGCCCACCAGAGAACGGGCAACTTATTCGGAGCGTCATTTTCAAGTGCCTAGCATGATTAGCGCGACACCTTGATCTCCCCGGGTGTTCGTTTCTGAATATTGGTCGAGCTAAAATGGAAAAGGATGGACGAAAGTTTTCGGCTTGTGGTAGATTTTAGCAATGTGAATAACATCTGCTTTCAAAGAATTGAAACGAGAGTATGACAAAAATGTAGCAAAGAAAGAAGACTAAACGACTTATTTGAACCTCACCAATTAAATAAATTCAAGAAAGGTAGAAAGAACAGTGCTATTGAGTTCCGAAAACCAACTTTTGATCAAAATCATGGTGAAGGAATTTCAAATGCAGAAAACACGATGGTATGATTCAGTTGAATGTGTATTAACCACAATAATTTCATTTCCTGCTGCAGTTTATTGGTTGTAAGCGGCCCTCATTTTGATGTGTTTTTGCAGTGGTATTGAGCCGTGCAAAACAACTCAACTCAGAATGTTTTCTTTCCTAGATTCATTATCAAGTTCCTCTGCACATCCAACTACTACACATGCTACATGACAAAAGAACGGCCGCTGATGTTGTCGAAATTTACGAAGTACCTTTGGTGCGGGCACTCGCTCATCAAGGGAGGCATCCCTTTGCTACTGTAGTTAGAGGAACTAATGGAGAGCGAGTAGCGGTGGCGAGTGGGGACACTGCGTCTATTTATTTATTATTAGGTTGGCTAATTTCAAATGTCGCCGCTCCCATTTGCGTCGTAGTTTCTGCGCTATAGCACAACCTCTCACAAGGCGGGATGCACTCGTTTGAGGACCGTATCCGACTGCACTTTACGAAGTCGTAACGTCTGTTTTGTTTTCAAATCCACAATTTCTTCTGAAGACTGTTGAGTCAAAAACGTGGGCTGTTGGTAGCATGTGACAGACCCCGAACAGAGAAAGTGGTACAGTGATTCCATGTGCTCATGCCGAATACTCGACAGGCGCACATCCTGCGTAGTGCCTGCGATGACCACTGCGTTTTTTAAAAGAAGCCCGAAATCGTAAAGACGATATTTGTCAGATTTTTCTTGCTATTTTGGCTTATGGAGAACTTAGAAAGGCCATCTAATGAAAATATTCACGATATGAAATCGTAAAGGTTTAGCGAACACTGCAGCTACGAACGATAGTCGTTAAAGAGTGATAATGCGAGTAAATCAGTGCAAAAAAATCGAATTTGCAGCTGCAGATCGACACTTGCCAAGCGGCGTGTGTTGCGAAACTGGCGCAGCAGAAAATCGAGTAGTTGAGCTGGGACACTTCTGTTTTCAGCGCCTTCTAGCCCCTGGCACCGTCCATTCTCCATTTTATAAGGTCTGTCTAGCTTTCCTTAGCAGAGATACTGTGTAACCGCGATGACGATCAAAACTTGTGCCCAAATCTGAGTCGAACCGCGGAGGAGTTTTTCGAGGAGGGCAACCATAATTTGTGAAGCAAACGTAGAAAAGAAACGTCATAAATATAGATACGAAATATATTCAAGACCGAAGGGTTTTGCTGTTGTTTTTATAATAAAAACAAATGTCGTTCTAAAACGACATTTCAAATTGGCAAACCAAATATATTTTTTCGCCGTCTCGAAAAATCAATAAAAAATTCGTAGATCTCAACCTCTCAAGCATGTGAAATGCGTTGTCCCATCCCAATCCCCACCCTGTCCCCCCCCCTTGAAGCGCCTAATCCCAGCTTTACGTATTCGCGCAATTAGGCCAAAGTCATACTTTGCGAATCGCTAATCGAAACGCAAAGTATGACGTCGGCCTTACTTCGACTATCTCGTTGTGGAATACGCGGCATGCAGCGCTCGGTGGCGATTGCCCCTCCCTAAGTACCGTAGTTACAATGGTACGGTCATTCAGTATTTTCCGCAATGTAATTTCAGGGCGGAAGTGGTGTAGTGACAAGTGGCGCGCTCACCACGCGAGCGGTCCGGGGATCAAATCCTGGGTCGTGAGTCGCCCGGGCCAACCAAGCCTTCCATCCCTCCGGGGTCGGTTAATTGGTACCAGACTTGTCTGGGAGGATAAAAACACTGACTTGAACATCGGCTGGCCCCCGCAAGTCATTGTATAGGCCACATCGCATTCAAACGCCACTGCGAATGTACAAATGGAAGTAGAATGCGTGCCGCATCCCAAAAAGGGATTGATCAACGGCAAATGCTTTTATTTATCCTTTAAGTTTTGGATGTGGACGTAAATTTTTCAAGGCAAAAATCAACCAACCGCCTTTACTTGTTGACACATGCTTCCCACTGAAAAGAGCAGACAATCAAATTTTCACCTTTTCTAGAATTGGGACGTCTTCTGAATTTCAAATCTGTTTTTTCTTTGTCTATACATTCCTCTAAAGGTAGTGAAGGTCGTTGAGTTCCAAAGTGGGTTCAGCGTAACTGGACTATCCTTACGGGGCTATTTTTGTAAAGCTATCTCTGGGTTCAGGAAGAGCAAATGTACTATAGCTTTCAGAGTACTGTATTATTTTGAAAGAAGTTCCTTCGGAAGGAAGATATGGCTCCTAAAAGTATAGAGGCTCGCGTGTTAGAAAAGTTTCCCGCTAGTTTTTGAATACTTCAATTTATGATTCCATTGCTCAATATTATTTTGAAGGTAAAGTGTACATACTCTCGAATGTGTTCTTACTGCCAAAAGTCATTGCTGGAGAAAATTATAGTCGTTTGGAAATGAGTACTTTCCGACTTCTGCCCCAAATCTTAGCTTGTCCCACTTGACATATGCGCTGTAAAAGCAGCAATGTTTCTTCGAATGACTTCCTCGTACGCAACTGGCTCTGCTAGCCTGAATCGAGTATTTCGAGATAGCGGGGGAGGGGGGAGGAAGCGTCATATTTGGGGGAGTGGCACCAATTTGGTTGCCGTATCTAGAATTGGTACATAAAATTTGGAGTAGAACCGCAGTGATTGAAGCCGTGTGGACAGCGAGCTGTTGAGGTATTGGAAATCACTTAAAAATTGCTGCCTCAATTCTTGCTAATTAAAATTACCTCCACACGTGGAACGTCGTGAAGTGGTAAGTTGCCAATTTTTTGCGGACCATGTTTTCACACTTGCGTACTTTTTAACGGTCTTAGGTCTAGGTCAGTGGTTCAGCTGCTGAAAAAAGAGCATAGTGATGGCGATTATTCTCACGGAAAATGGCAAATTTTCAGTACCTAATGCATGCAATTTTCAACAAGATAAAGGCAGATTTTATGCATGCCACGAACGCGCTCGTCATTCACCATTCAAGCTCTTTCCAGAGGCCCGCCTAATCATGTCCCCATGAGTTCCGGTCAGAAACCACATAAGGCGAGATCAGCCATCCTTGAAGGCACAACCGAAGCAGAAGCCGTGTGAAGGATTCAGGATGACCTCAAGAGGATAAACGCGGATGCGATGCTCCCGTGCATGGAACTTTTCCGACAAAGCGCTAGGGTCTCAGAAGCCTTAAACAAATTCAGTTTTCTCGTCCGTGACACCCTGTTGTCCTCTTATCTGTTATGGTGCTCTCTCGTCCCATCTTCCCTATCCGCGCCCATTCTCTCTGCTTTGGCAAGGTCGACGGAATACTTTGTCGAAATGTATCGTATAACTTCGGCTGATAGTGGTGGATGATATCTTCTGTAAGCTCTCCACGAGGTTGTTAAGCAGACTTTATTGGCTTACGTTTCGGCGGGGTCGCCTTCTTCAGAGCCTGAAAGGATCGAAGCAATTTATGACTACCCGACCAAACGCCTCCGCTATCCTACTGAAATTCGAGAACAAAACAGGTCGTCATACAATACCAAGGTGAGCTTCTTTGTGTCAATTAAGCCGCCTCACTCTGATGCTCTCATCTGCGCTTTTTCGCCTTCTCACCGGCAGATGACCTCTGTAATCTCACACACCCAAACTTTTTGCCACACTTGCTTTTTGCCTTTTTTAATTAGCTCACCCAGCCTAGCCCTGCTCTTCACGAGGCGCAGTCCTAAGACTCTCACCTTCCTCCTTGCGATTTGGAGCCGAGCCAGGCGCCGTTCTCAACTTTCTGTGCTCTCCGCCTATCGTGGCAGGACCATAGAAGAAAGTTCATGTAACTCGTAAACACTTTAGCTCAGCAGAATTCGATTTGATCGGTTCCTCAACTTGAACATTTCCGATAAGTTAGTCTTTTTTCTTTACACTTCTCGCCGATACTTTCATTTCGCGTGCAAGAACCACATCAGTTTGACTGGGGCATTCCTTTAGGCTCATCAGAACTTCTACTAGAATGAGAAGAGGTAAATTTGAAAGGGCAAGTGCAGAGCCGGCGCCGTTCCATAGATGCGCTCTCAGCAGGAAGCGAACAGCGAGCGAAATGTTAAGCCACACTCATTTGAGTGAATTTTGATGGGAGTTTGATATCACTTCGCACTGACATTTCAGGACCAGCCGTGAATTCCTAATTGCGTGGGAATGTTTCCTTCGTAGTCCTTCGTGTCTTGTCTACAAGTGTTGTGCAACACTGATTTTGAACGCGGAATTCAAAAAAAAATTCCATTCCAAGTTAAGAAATCCATTTCAAGTTAAGAAAACCCAAGTTAATGATGGTCAGTGATACAAGAAAGGAGGAGAAACTATGAGAAACGGTTCATCGTGCCCTGCTGAACACCAACGCTCTCTCTACAATGTTCGTGGGCGTACCGCGCCAACTGCGCCAAGAGTGAGCCATGCTAGATCGCCAAATCTTTCGCTGCCAATTGCGCGTCGGTCAGCACCCTCAGGAGGTCCGCCTGTCTCCCAACTATGCAATTTTCCCCTTCTTTGACCTTCGTTCTTATCGTGGAATCCTCCACTAAATAGAGCTTACACCGCCCATTCTCTGTCTGTGGTGAACTAGCTTTGTCACCTAAAACAAGGTTTCAGACGTAATAAAAAACTTCCCGTTCACTGCTGAGAGTCTCCAATTTTTTAGGAATTTTCTTAGCAAGGCGGGCTCGAACG
The DNA here is from genome assembly GCA_036418205.1 of Ostertagia ostertagi. NCBI lineage: Eukaryota > Metazoa > Nematoda > Chromadorea > Rhabditida > Trichostrongylidae > Ostertagia > Ostertagia ostertagi. The sequence continues at coordinate 6,117 of MU897457.1, read as the reverse complement.
ACCTCAGAAAAAAATAGATTTTGTCTTCCTTTGCTTTCAAGTTGAAGGCGTTGCCATCAAGCTGTCAACGATTCTTCCCATCACTGACACTGGTATTAGTTGATGCCGGTCTTCAGCGCAAAGGCCCTCCCGTATTGCGCCAACGACTCAGGAAGTTCGAATTCAGAGGGAGTTGGGTTTTTACTGTCAGAACTCCCGAATCGTTTGAGCAAATCTACTGCGGCTCGTGGATTTGTTAGCACACTGCACCCAGTCCACATCACCAATGAGTATTATAGATGGTCATCCGAAGGAACTATGGGAAACCAACAGGAACTTGATGATGTCAGATTGGGTTGAGAACTGATTCGGGACTACAATTTTCCTTCGATCAGAACTCTATGAAAGTCCACAAGAGAGGCACTGAATACCCACCCTCGCATTGGTGATATGTTGTTAATAATAATGATGTATACTATGCTGGATAAGTAGATCAGAGAAATAAGATAAGTAATAAATCGAAAAACACCAAAGGTTCTCAAAAATTGTGGACCGACCTAATAGAATAAGAGACCTGATGATAACTTCGTCAAAACCCTTTAATTCGGATGCGGGAAAGGATGAGCTCCAACATCACCATCACACGTAAAACTCATGTGAAACTCATTTTCAATACGAGAAAGGGAAAAGAAGAGGAAAAGTTCGGAGTTGTTCTCCGATGATGCCGTGGAAAAAACTCCATCACAGCTGTGAGTATTGAATGTCATTGGATACTTGAGTTTGTAATGGAACATTGTTTACTCGAAGCTAAAGTTTCGATTTTACTAGACAGGAGAGCAAACAATAGCTAACATCTTTAGCGACACATTACACCGACTCGCCATGTAAATCAGGAATGTTTATCGGAGTAGAAGCTCAAGCTTTAGCAGCTGACACTGGAGCTCAACTGACCGTGTAATACAATTCCGAGGTTGAACTCTAGTGGAGCATCGTTTTAACACTTCTAATACCGTTATGTCCTTCGCAGGGACCTGCTTCATCAACGACCAATATCTCACTTAGTTTGTAAGATTTGGAAGTATTTGGTATGTAAAGGAGAACTCCGCGATAAAATCGAAGGTCGAAGAACGGGGAATCTATCTGGTAGGAAAAGAACAGGAGTCCCATTTCTCGAGTTCTTCGATATTTTTCTTGGTTTTTCTTCATCCCTTCATCAATCGAACCCCTTAAGGGTACGGACTGGCAAGCAATTCGCATGGCCGTTCCCGCTCCGCTATCCCTAACCGTCTAGCAGTGGGAAGCGCTTACAATTTGATGGCTGACGTTCAAGCATTGGTTTTGAGAGTCGACACGCAACGAGACAGGCCCAGGCGCGAAAATTTAGTGGGCAAGGGTGGGTCCCTTTCTTCCGGTTATACGAATTTCCTCGGTTTTCTTTATCCCTACATTAGACCACCTCCACCTTGATTTATAGAAAGCTGTATTTTCCGTTAACTGCGCTTTCAAGCTCTACACACTATTAGGTTGGCCCATAATTAGTGAATCACTTTGAATTTATTGCTATAAATTCCATGAAAAATCTTGAAGGCGTGAAACATGTTTTGCCAAGTAGTGACCACAATGTCCTACCTAAGCAATCAGTCGGCCCGTTCACACGTTTCCTTCCGAGGCTCAAATTTCAATTTTTCTGAAATCTTCCCCCAAACACGATATGAAATCGCCATGTTCGCTCCTGCTTCCCAGAGTTCTTTTCAGTGATCATCCTGCGTACTCACCAGTGTTGTGAAGTGGGTGGAGTGTGCTAGCAAATTCACAAGGAGCAGCAGAGTAGCTTGAAAGATTGGAGAGTTCTGACAACAAAAGCCCAACCACCTCTGTCGGACCTGTATGTCTGGCACTTCTGAGATTTTAGTGGGGCACAGAACAGACCTGGCGCTGGGAACCAGAGCCTAGTAATACTAGAGTCAGTGAGTAAGGCATACGTTGACAGCATAATGGCGATGCGTTCTATCTGAGGGTAAAGCAAGACAAAGTCTGGTTTTTTCCTGAGGTCATTCGACCCCACCTTTCGGAAAATCTTCATAAAAAATTGCAGACCTTTGGGCTAGCAGTTCTTCCAGCTCTACCGTGAAGCCCTACCCTCGTATCAGCGAAAGATAACCTAGACTTACTTATACCATTATTCTTCAGGAAGAAATTTTACGCCAAGTGACATGACCTCAAACCTGACTTCCGATCTTCCTTTTATCAATATCTCCTGGAATTCCAGAGAGGAGACGGCGACCAAATTCCCATGTGTAGGCAATAGTTTGTGGATAACAAAGGTGGATGATTAGATGAGCAAGCACTTCATATGAAAAAGAAAAAAATTGAAATTGAAAAATGCCCAAAGTGATTCACTAATTATGGGACAACCTAATATTATGACTATGAGCACACAGAGTAGATGAAGAAATAATCTGTGCCAGTCGACATTTTGAGCTTGGGTGAGCAATGAGGGAAGGAATTGTGCACAATTACGATGTTTTTTACAAGCACTGGGTGGGTTAGAGCTATTGGCTACTCATCATCTACCGATTGAAGAAAATTTGTTGCAGTTTAAAGGCAAAGTTTGGGCTCAGACCCACCAAGAAAGCCCTCACCATGGCTAGAAGCGCTGGTTACGGCAATGTGCAAAGGGTAGCGCCACCTTTTCACATCGAAACGCATCACTAGGGCCTGATTCTTGCCTTTAAGGCTTGAACAACAACGGTACGCGCTCTGAGTTTGTCGGTGGTGATGAAGCCATATTTTGGAGACGCTGCAGAGCAGTGAAGTAGGGTCTGGGGTTTTGCTCATGGAGAAGGGGCTATGAAGGTCGTTTTACCTTTATTTTATTCGGATATTTCGAACTTCCAACGACAAAACGAAGAGGAAAGAAGAAAAGCACATAAAAGCAAACAAAGCAAAGCAAAAAAGAAAGTTTGGTCGAGTGGATAATGGGCAATGGACTTTTTTTTCTCTGCCTCTCTTTACATGGCTTCAAATGGCATTGCTTGCGGAAGAACCCATCTCGAAGAGTTATGCTCAAGCAGAATGCATAAACAAAGATTTTTTACCAGGCATCTGCCGACTTGCTGCTTGAACTAACTGAGCACCACTACATAAACTGAACGGCTATAGCGCGTGGAATAGAATAGCTGGACACTTGATGGAATCAAAGAGAAGGCGAACATAGATTGCCATAGAAATAGACCATTAGGAGCAGGGTCAACCGTCACGTTCGAACATTTTCGGGATTTTTGCGACCCCCTAGCTCTCGAGGGGGTCCAGTTGCGACCCCCTGTTTTTGTTAATAAGAGTGCTAGACATGAATCCGTTGCGCCAGAAAGCGTCTGCGCGTCGTCGCGTCGGCCTTGGAGCGCGGCAGGTATCACCCGGGCGCTGGAAGAACGGGACGCGGCGAAGAAAAAATTTTAGAGGGGAATAACTTTCTTGGGACGTATTTTTTTGACTTGTTGAGGTAGATTTTGATTGTGCCTGAGGTGCGCTTCCAGAAAACTACAAGGATTGCCTAACTCTCCGGAAAGTACTTCTGTTAGAAGTGGAAAACCCAAAATTCTAAGAAGGCGCACCTTCAACTTTGAAGGCCCATAAAATCTTTCGTATGCGACATTTTGGAAATCTATAAAAAGTTTCAGAAACATCAAATATTTCTCTAACAAATAAATAAAAAGTTTGACGATTGTCCTCTTTTTCAAAAAATCGCCCCGTTCGAACACTTTTTTTGAAATCGCGAGTTTTTGGGCTTTCAGCGGGCATAACTCACTTCATTTTCATTTCTGTGATGCACACTTTCCATGGGGTGAAAGAGCAGGATTTGCTCTTTCTAACAAGCCCTAAACCGTTTTTCAAAGTTCATTTTTCGAGAAAATCACACGTTCGAACATTTTGGGGGGTTTTGCCGAACACTTTTTTTGAAATCGCGAGTTTTTGGGCTTTAAGCGGGCATAACTCACTTCATTTTCATTTCTGTGATGCACTTTTTCATGGGGTGAAAGTACAGGATTTGCTCTTTCTAACAAGCACCAAACCGTTTTCAAAATCCATTTTCCGAGAAAATCACACGTTCGAACATTTTGTTCCCATAGGTTTTTGAGCAGCACATGCGAGTTTTTGAGCTTTCAGCAATAATAACTTCCTTCAAAGAACTTGTTGGGGAGGGGCGAAGACATTTTTGAAGACTACGAGATTTCTGCTTTCTTATGTGTTTTACCGTTGTCTGGAAGAATCGTCCTCAGAAAATTAGGTCCCGAAGAACTTTAATTTCAGCCCCGAGAAGTCAAACCTTTCATAGGGATGCATTCAACTGTTCTTATTCCTCAAGGAAAACACCGTAATTTGCCTAAAACTGTCTCTCTGTGCATAATTAATCGAATCTAATGCGGTCTGCACAAACAATTCTTGCCCTCGGATACGCCACGCACGCGCCTGTGGCTGGCAGTCCTCGAAATTGCGACCCCCTTCCGACCAAAATGCGACCCCTTCGTTCGAACAGTTCGAACGGACGGTTGACCCTGGTAGGAGGTGGTGCATCCGTGAATGTTTCTTAAGCGAAATTCGCAAAAGTCGGAGGTCGAGGAAAGGTATGGACTCACAATAGATGAAAGGCAGGGAACCCTTCATTATGGTGAGGGGGACACGAGATGCGCGTAGCGGCTTTAGCAGGGCCGTAACCCGCGCCGCTCGCCCATTGACCCCCACCAAATGCTCAAAACTAGTGTCTGGACTCTAGCGCGTATAGTCCAGAGAAGAGTCTATAGTTGCTGTGAGGGACAGCACGATAAAGGCATCTTAATGCGGGCAGCGGTTGGCAAAAGGGACTTCAGGTGTGTTGCGAGCCTGCGCTAAATGTCGTCAAAGTATGAAGTAGCCTTAGGCCCCACCTAGGGTTTTCGGCCGTTTCTCATAGTAGTTTCCTCATTTCTGCAACCACTCCATAGCCACCTCTAACTTGATTTCTAGTGGGCTGGTTTCTCATCGCGAGCTCCGTCTTCAGGAAATTTGTAATTTGTTCCTCCTTTACTCTATGCCCTTATTTGAATGACCTTTGTTTTCCAACTCTTCAAGCCTTACAAAAGCAGTAGTGAAGGAAGTGTGCGACGTGGACGTGAAAGCGCTTCGAATGCTCCACGTTTTGAACGTGCGCTCAGAAAGAGGGAGGTATTTGGATTTGGACGCATCCAATGACTTGTGCTAGCCACTCAAGTGAACGCTCCATCCTGAGAAAATTGAAACAAACATGGTAAAGGTTTGGTAAAATTGGAAGGCAGCCGGTCTGTAAAAATGAGAAGAGGCACAAGAGCCACTGCATTGCCAAGCGGATCAGCTGCAAATCCTTTCCCCCACTTCAAATCAAGTAAGAATGATTTCTCGCGTGCCATGGGACGCGCTCCATAGCTTTTCCTCAAAACACTTTTTGCAAGACCCTGTCAAAGTATGTGATTCCACGAAAATCTTGTCGCCGACATTCTGTCATGTCACAGCGTTTCATTGTGACAACCTCAACAGCGCTATGCTGTTGACGTAGGAGAATCGAATTCTTGTCAAAACCCTGCAACAATCTTCATCTCGTACACTGCCTATGGGCAAAAGTACGTAGTGGGATCGGAAAATGTGGAGTCACACTTCTAGCGCTCACACACACACTACCCACGTTCGCCAGCTCTCCCCTTTTGGTGAAAGTAGGGAATTACAATCAGATTTGTCTGTTATAACAAAACGCTGAGATCTTCAGTAGGCGGTCTCTTTGCTTAGACCAAATATGCTCTAATACTCACACAGAATTCCGGAAGCGAATCAGACGTGTGGCTCATTCTAAAAAGATGGCTGACCTACTCAAATTGTTTTAGTTTTTGGGCGATCGCTCTAGAGCCGCATGGACTCTCAAGCGTTCTTGAAACTCAAAGTTCGACCGGAGGCTCTCTCCTTTCCTCCACAACGCTTACCAGTATGACACAAATCGTTTTGTAATCTTTATTCCGAAGAAGATGGCATAGTGAGCAAAGCGGATGATCACCTGGAAGGCATCTAGTTCGTCTGATTCTTTTGACCAAGACAGATATCTGGTGAAAAATTTCACATTACGACTTTTCCAGA
>MU897452.1:0-15590 GCA_036418205.1 Ostertagia ostertagi | reverse complement strand
AGATGTCTTCGTAAACAACAAATGCGGTTCCCCTTGTTTCGTTTGTTGATCCGCTGTGAACAGAAAGTGTACAATGCGTGTGGACCGATTTAACTTGAGTTCGTTACTCTTTGAGAACCGACTTGAAAATGAGCTACGAATTTTCGAAATGGTTCTATTTAGATCAGTAAGAGGTGGGTCGCTGGAACAGAAAGCGACAATTTCGCTTTTTGCATAGCAGAACCTTTCGCACGACTGATTTCAATGAAGAAATAATGAAAACTACACTCTAATTTGTCGAATCGCTCCAAATTTACCAAAAATCTCGTACATTTCGCTGGAAGTTATTTTGTACGGCAGATTTTTAATGTACAAAATCCGGTTCACCTGAAAGTTGCGAGGAAAAGGAACATATGGCAGAACAAGTAACTACTCCAAAACTCGAATACCTCAGGTGGTAGCTTTGAATTCCGTCCTCTTGCTGCCATAGCCATTTTGAAAGCTTAGTTGAGGGGGTTGATTTCAAGTAAAACTGAAAGAAAACCCTTGAGTGCAGTCACAGAGACTTATCTACATAGTCTATCAAAGTATTTGAGACTTTAGGACTGTTTCAAAACAAAAAAGAAATAGAAGAGAGATAGACCGACGCGAAGTCAAAACCACCATGGAAAAGACATCGGTGTGAGGTGACGTCAAATACAAGGTGTTTGTGCCTATTGCGACCGGCTTGCCCAATACTACGACTGTGTAGCTTTATTCTCAATTTTAGTGCTCTTCTCCAATTTCACTGTTTGTTCTGTGATAGTATTACCAAACGTATACTCGATATCGGTGAGTTGGGGTGGGCGTGTCACCGGAAGTGACGTGCACTTGATAGAAACTATGTGGATAAGCTGCTTCCAACATACATCGCTGGCTATCAGCAAAGCATGCTGGCAACAGCTTATCCACGCACTTCTATCAAGTGCACGTCACTTCCGGTGACACACCCACCCCAACTTTCGGATATCGACTGTACGTGTCTTTTTGAACTTCGCTGTAACAGTATCCGGAAGTCCATCAGTGTTGGTTTGGCCAATCCCACTTCCATCATCAATGAGTTTTTGGATGCATCTGGTTTGTGTATAAAATAACCTAGATCAATGTTTACTCTTGGACTTGGCCTTCCTAGGTAAGGGCTGATTATTCCACTGTTAACCAGAGGGGAGGGCCAGACCGCTTTAGCTTAGCATGAAAAGGAGAATTGATAAAGGATAAAAAGGGCAAAGCAGTTGATCAATCCCTTTTTGGGATGCGGCACGCATTCTACTTCCATTTGTACATTCGTAGTGGCGTTTGAATGCGATGTGGCCTATACAATGACTTGCGGGGGCCAGCCGATGTACAAGTCAGTGTTTTTATCCTCCCAGACAAGTCTGGTACCAATTAACCGACCCCGGAGGGATGGAAGGCTTGGTTGGCCCGGGCGACTCACGACCCAGGATTTGATCCCGGACCGCTCGCGTGGTAAGCGTGCCACTTGTCACTACACCACTTCCGCCCACAAACAACATAGGCCAAAAAATCAATGATCCCAATCGTAAAGAATTTTGGCGTTGACGCTTATCGCTCTCGGGATGTCGCCGCAATGCGTTATTGCTGCAGAATGTTGGTATTATTTGAATGGTGTGACCTAGGGGGTGACCAAGGGAGGGCGGGGGAGGCAAAAAAAGTCACTCCGCCATAGCGCACATCATCAAACTTTTCGTCGCACAGGATGCCGTTGTTGATGGATCCTCACGGCAGGATATTCCTTAGGTGTTCTCCCCCCATGGGCAGATGGGCAGAAAAGGCCTCCTTCACTGCCCCACCATCCTCAGAATATGACGTCATCTGCCGTCACCGTCGAGCTCGACGAGGCTTACCGTAATCGCTCCGGCCTAGAGCTGCTACGTAGTTTCTTCAATAGATTATCCGATGAATAGCATCTCAGAATCACTAACTGTGAATACGCAAGACCGCTTTTGGGTCATCCAGAAAGGAGGGATGGTTGGTGCAACGTCCAAGTAGGCTGCCCTCACCCCTGCGTGGACCTAAGACCGACGTCATAGTCGGCGACGGAACAAGCGATGGAGCGATCGCGATCGCTCCATCGCTTGTCCGTCGCTTGCCAATCGCTCTTGGTCGAGCGATTGGCAAGCGATTGCGCAATCGCTTGCAAAGTGCACAAGCGACGGGCAATGGCTCTGCTCGATCGATACCGCAGCCGACTGCATTGACTGGGGGCGGGGCCAATCGCCCGTCGCTTGTGCACATTGCGCAATCGCTTGCCAATCGCTCGACCGAGAGCGATTGGCAAGCGACGGACAAGCGATGGAGCGATCGCGATCGCTCCATCGCTTGGTCCGTCGCCGACTATGACGTCGGTCTAACTGGCTTCTCTCAACTGGCTCTCGGTTCCGCACTTGCATAGAAAATGGTGCGCCAGGGGGGAGTGGTAGCAGTCTATGGGGGGATGAGGGCAGTTCCCCCCACTTGATGCCGCCTTTTACTGGACTGAGTACCCCGCTTTTGACCTGCGTTTCAGGGACCTCGTAATCGTCTATGGTACCTCGACGACCTCGTTGAGCTCGTACCGTGAACCATGTTTCCGTGGGAAAATCTTCTGATGTCGTCGGTGTAGAAGGCTGTCATGTAACTTTTTGATAGATTAGGAATGTGCTCTTTAATACTCAGCTGGGCGCATTTGATTTGGTTTCGCAATGCAGATTTTTTTGCGTTTTTGCCATGTGGGAGAAGTGAACTCGCTTTTTGCCCCCCCCCCCCCCACACCCAGAACAGGACACAAAACTTCAGCTCATCAGTAACTCGTAACTTGACCAAATAATTTCCTTTCATAATTGCGTCTAGTCGTCGCTATGCATTAATTCAGTCTCTTTCTTCTTTCATTTGCGTACTACGGCTTAAAATCTAAGTATTTCCAGAATATGCGGGTTAATAAAGTTAAAACTCGGAAAGGGAAGCGTGTGCTGGACGATCGCGCTCCAAAAACCGTGGAAAATGACAAGACCGCACTCATTGTGAAAGGCTCAAAAACTAATCAGACCGTAGTAGATGCGATGCTGGATATCTATATGCTGAAAAAGCCACTCATTCGACAGTTGAAGCGGTCAGTTTACAGTTTTATGAATTAACTAGATTGGTCCTCGGAAACCTCCCTTCTGCGTAGTCTGCGTTCCTTCCTCCTCTCCTTATCCCCCCTCCCCCTTCCTCCACTGTTCTCCAGTTGCCACTGCATTACCTCGTGGAATGAGCGAAAGTGTCTTAACTAGGTGTTATAGCCGTTGAGGTGTTATCACAATCACACCATTGCAAAACATTTACAGCAAGTCCAGCAGATTTGTGCGGCTTCTTTATCCCATTAGCTGCCACATCACTGATTTTGATTTTGCGGACGGACATACCTCTATTTCGGAAGGCAAGAAGAGCGTCGAGTGCAGACCACACACCACAAGTGACGACGGCCGAGAATGGCTTTTTTCTGGCCGTCGTCACTTGTGGTGTGTGGTCTGCACTCGACGCTCTTCTCGTCTTCCGAAATAGAGGGCTCTATCAAGTACGGCTGCTGCCGGTGACACGCCTACCGCTGACTGTGGAATATAGACCGTACACACATACATACAAACTGACACACCAAGTTAGTATAAACCGCTAAACGGCGCTAAGAGTCGAAATGTGGAAAGGAACGCTGCTGTATTTCCGATATTCCCCAGACCGTTTTGCTATCACAGCTTTCATCGGGTGTACTCCCACTTTGCTTTTTTGCCATAGAAGAAAAATTGGTAAAACTTGTGGATAGTTGCTTTGCAAAAGCCTCTCAGAGATACACGCGTGTTTCATTTTGAACACTGTTACAGGCACAATCCATTTCATATTTTCGATGATGAGACGCCGATTGAGAAGTTTGTCGACAAATACGACTCTTCCCTTTTCCTCTTTGGCTCTTCGACAAAAAAGCGTCCGAGCAGCTTAATCTTTGGACGAACTCACGATGGGCACATCCTCGATATGGCTGATCTTAGCATTGTGAAATTCATCCCTGCTCGAAATTTTGAAGGTGAGTTCTGAACTTTCGCTTCGCTTTCTAATAATGCTCAATGTTCTTGTCAGACTCCGAAGGTGCCACTGGGTACGAAGCCATGTTTGTGCCTGGAGGGTACCGAGTTCGAATCTGATCCCACTATGAAAAGGATCGGGAATTTACTTGTCGACTTCTTCAAAGGACCGACTGTTGAAATGGTATTTTTTCATTTAATCTACTCTGAGACTTTCTAGCTTCATTTTTGGCAACTTGTTTTAACTTGTCAGTTTCCTGTTATACATTTGCGTTGAAATAATGTGAATTCTTTTTATTCTAATGGAAAACACCCATCTAGATTCGTCTCGAAGGGTTGGAGTCTTTCATATCGTTCACAGCAAAAGACAACATGATATACATGAGGGTGTACAGGTACTTTCTTTACATTGCTTCCTTTGAACTTTAATCTGTGCATTTGTTTGGATGTGCTATTGTGGTGCTCACTTACAGTGAAAAGACATGCATTTTTTTCAGAGTTTTATTGCTGAAAAGTGCTACCAATGTACCGAGAATAGAGCTTCTTGAGATGGGCCCATCTATAGATTTTAAAGTAGATCGCACGAAAATTGCTAGCGACAGTCTGTACAAGGCGGCATGCAGGAAACCGAAGGCACTTATGGTAAATACAGTTTATAAATGCTCAGCCATTATTTCAAGTCGTATGGCGTGTACCGAGCTCATGTTTGCGCTTTTAAATTTCGTAAAACAAGCACTTAGTTGACACTGAAGATTCTGCGTGCTAATGACGTGCTCTTTGCAATGCTTTTTTGACGGTTCCTTACGTTTTCCCTCTTCATCAAGGAGATGGTTGTGGTGATTTTTCAGATACTCGATGAAAAAAAAACGTCATTTGTTATGCCATGCGGCTCAATTTTTATAATGCTTAATTTTTAGTCTCGGCGTCGAAAGAACATGTCCGAAGATGTGTTCGGAAATCAGCTTGCTCGAGTTCATCTTGGAAAGCAGAACACGGATGCTATACAAACGAGGTATATATCTTGTTTCTCGCATATCGTAATTGGTTTCAGTTAAAGAAGTGGTGCGATAAAACGCATGGAAGCAGAATAGGAGAGTTCATAGCGGCGGCAGGTGAGCAGCGTATACCTCTACTCGGTATCTTCGCATGGGATGCGCTCCCAACCACAGTCCGTACCTTCAAGGTCCTCTGTTGAAATCTTGAAAGCCAGCGCGCCGCTCCTTCAATAGTTAAGAGAATCTTTACGAAAAAATCATGATCTATTTCGGCCACAAATCACTGCTTGAGACTAATCATCCACGATAAGAATGAAAAGAATGGAAAAATTGCTTTTGTTTTGGTAAAAAAAAATTCAAAAAACCGGAAGCGCTGCTGCGCATCTAAAGTACCGCCGCACAACTGTCGCAAACGCTGGCGATGGAATGCTTTTCCACATGCTTCTTGGAGTTGACCTATTGCATTCCGATTTGTCTCTACTCTCCAAAATCGCACGCTTTAACCCGATTCTTTTCATTGCGTCGCCTGATACGTAGCCGCCCCAAGGCGGACTTCTTTCCATGCCCGCCTTTGGCTCCGCGCCCTTTACCTTCGATTGTCCATAGAGTGTAGTTTTTGTAAGTTTGTTTCTCTTCGGAAACCGAATCTTCATGCGTGAAACTTTGTGTGCTGTTTCCAGTGATCACAACTGATACATATTCATGTTGAGAAAGAATGCAAGAATTTTCCGCGAAGGATTCCTTTAAACTAGTAACGAGTAATATTAATACTACTGTTACTAGCAGTACGTCAACAGAAATCACTTCTTTGTTGTTGATTTAAAATGAAACTCTCCCAAAAGCTTTATTTGACGACGTTTCGGGTCGTAAGCCCTTCCTTCCAGGTCTACAACATCATCCATACACACGTACTCACATAAAAGAGGTAATCATCTACAACATGATATACGAAGTCAACTAACCAAGTACAAAAGGAATCCGGGTTAAGGGAAGCGGATCGACTCCGCTGAGTTCGTGAATCGCTGTAAGTATGATGGGATAGAGATGTGGAAGGAAACGTGAAGGGGGACCAACCTCTCCTGCTACTCAGACGGGAAAAATAGAGCAGCCAGATAGAGGGTGATCATGGTAAAGATGTTAAGCAGTCGATACTCTTCATTTACCATCCGTCACGTAGCTCCATCTCAAAAACTCATTGCATAGCGATGATTTCCATGGTATTTCGGAGTTCTTCCCTATTGTTGATTGGAGGATTCCTCCTTCGTATTTCAAGCGCCTCTTTTATTTTCCTTTCCATCGGAAGAAGGGCTTACGGTCCGAAACGTCGTCAAGGAAAGCTTTTGGAAGCGTTTTTTTTAAAGGAAGCAGTCACGCTGGCTTCCACGCTGGATTTGCTACCCTCGCGTTATCAATCGATAAGGTGTGAGGCAGTAATTGTTGGACGAGTGTAAGCCCATGGAAGATATGATACGATGATAAGAAGGTGCGGCTGCTTGATAAGAGGTGCACTCCAGAATGAAAACGGGACGATAACGATAACGGTATCATATCTAGCACGCTCTTATCGCACCCCTTTCCACATCGATAAGTCTTGGTTTTTGCTGAACGGAAGTGGATTTCGGCGCCTTATCACTCCGTTGATAAGGCGCCACTGCCACTGAAACTTCACGTGTTCTAACATTGGGCAGGACCTATCCACTCCAGTACATAGCTTCGTCTTAGGCCCTGTTCAGAGATGTCCGCTTGCGCGAAAAAACGCATAGGCGAAACAATGTGAAATATGTATCGACTGAACGAAGACGCACAGGCGAATCGTGAAGTGGGAGGATCGACGAAAATGAGTATCATACGCATCGACTTACGAACGCTTCGCTCACGCGATTTTCCGCCTGTGCGTTTCTCACAGTCGATACATATCAAACTCTTGACTGAAATTCGCCTGCTCCGGACGTTTCGCTTACGCGTTTCACAATTTCTCAGTCGATGCGTATCTAAATCTTGGCGGAGATTTTCGCCTGTGCGTTTTTTCGCGCCGGCGGACATCTCTGAACAGGGCTATTGTTCCATGAAAACTATTGTACTTCCTTTAATCAATAACAAAGAAGACCTTGTGAAACAATGAAGCTCAGGAACTCTCTGATCCTAATTGATAAGAGAATCACACAAATATGTTGGTATGAAAATAAGTGTATCTACTTTCAAATAAACCGCTTGCCACATAGAAAAGCTTTTTTGAGAGTTACCACCGCTTGATAACCAGATTCTAAAGGATACAATGAATAAGAGCTACATCGCTCTTTTATGAGTCGGCCAGTTGTGGGTAGGTAGAAATAGATCCGACTTAAAAACAGGTTTCAGATGCATCTAAATAGTTATTCTTCTGAGCAGCCCCACAAACTCACGACTTCAAGCATTTTTGGAGTCGCCTACTTGAAATGAGAGCATACTTTTGATGGTATCCAATTTCTCAAATCTCCATTCCACTTCTTTCAGGAAAGTCAAGGCTCTCAAGAAATCAAAAGACCAGCCATCATCGTCACACGTGGTTGATATGGAAGACGAATCCGCAGAGGGCTCAGATGAGGTTACGAGGATGACAGCGGTGAAGGGAGAGGATATGGAGGAATAGTCTTGTTGTTGTTTTGTTGGATCGCTTGTTTATTGTTATGTTGTTAGTGGTTGTTTCCTGAATTTCATTACAAGATTTATTACATGAAAAATAAAAACATAACACCCATTGCATTCATGCTTTCGACTTTTGAAGATAGTGATAGGATGGCAATAATCTCCGTAGAACTTCCAGTTGACCTTGAGGAACCTAAATACATACGAACTAAGTGCTGGTAAGTTGCCAATGAGAAACTTGGACAACTATATATTTACGTACAGGTGGATTATCATTGGCCACTCGTCTTTCATTCCACTTTCCATAGATTACAGTTCGTTCAGGAAGAGTTTCTTTAGCGAGAAGTTTACATCGTACTCCCAACAGAGCAACCATTGCTCACACAGCTATTTGGACCTACTTCACACTGTACGTGAAGCACGTTGTTATTGCCAATTCGAGGGGCATAAATTACTGAAAGTAAGTAACTCAGTTATTCAACAATAAGGTAGGGGTAATATTGTGTAGTCACGAAGCCTCATATTGATCAGAATATTGGTACGCTTTGAGGCTTCAAAAATTAATAAAGCGATTAGCTCCAGCCAGTCCTTATCAGAAAGCTCCTCCGAATGAGTCTCAAAGCTCTCCCCCTTAGCGTTATCAACATACTTCTCTTGACCCTCATCGTCACAGCTGCAAAGCAGAATATAGCCTCCCCTCTCCCCAACATTTTACCATATGGACCTAATAATATTCCCCAGGTACCTCACTCAGTCAAAGCCACCTCGGGAATGATGGGTTCACATAATTGAGGCGGCAGGGTGAGTAAGTTGAATTATTCATGATATTAACTATAGTACTATTTAAAAAAACATTTCAGGCCAAAGGAAGGTGCTAAGCGCAGAAATAACGCCGCGTTCTGAGATTGAACACTTTTGGGATTCCTTTTTTTGCAATACTTTTGCTTTTGGCGATGAATTTTTGGAGCTTCAAGGAGTATAATCATTCAGAAAACGGTAAAGATCAAAGCGAGCATTGGGTGTTGGACAAGATACTAACATCGTCCAATAGAAATTCGATAATTTTTGGGCCGGCATGTCGTTTAGACGTATGAAAATAAATAAATAAATAAATAATGAGAATTTCAAAATCAGTAATTCAACGATAGTCCTTCAAAAACAAACGCAAGTGTACACAAACCTGCTCCGACTTCAACAATGTTTTGATCTCCAATTTCCATCACTTTGTCGCCTTCTTCCAGCCTGAAAACAAAGTGTTTGGATTAGCAGTTGTTGTGGTTTGCCGAATCAATCATTCATAATATGTAATAGATGAGCGTAAACACCCGACGCTATTGCTTGGCTGCTATTTTTAGTAAGCGCGATTTGTATAATGACCGTTCCACATTGCAGATGACGTCTTATTCTGAAAAAGGTGAGGGCAGTGTACGAGGGCCGTGTCTACTTCACTGGGACATTCTACTGAAGAGATTTCGTCAATGGCCGATGTCAGACTTTGCGATTGGAGCGATTGTGCACCAATTGCAGGAGCGACGGGAGATTTACACGGCCGACCACCGATAATTCGGCGCCATCAGCTCGTAAATCTCCCGTCGCTCGCAGCTCCCTGCCACAACGGCCAAGGAGGCACATCACGGCCCGAGCGATGGATCGCTTGAGCGATCCGTCGCTTCAAAGTGCGAGCGACGGGAGATTTACCCGAGCGGCGCCGTGTGTATCGGTGGTCGGCGGTGTAAATCTCGCGCGATGGAATCCGGCTCAAGAAATCCGTCGCTTCTGTCAATTGTGCAGCAATCGCTTCCCCCATCGCAAAGTCTGACATCGGCCCCATGACGCAATCTCTACGAAGAAAAAATCACTGATGTGCGACACTGGCAAAAAATGACTTTTTTTTGTTCCCACCCCTATATTTATGAAAGATATAGGACTTCACCTAAAAACTCCAGGACAAATACGCTAAAAGGAAGTACGAGTACTGAGGTGCCCATCGCAAACAGTGTTCCACGACTCGCAACAAAAAAACAAATGAATTAGCTCCGCTGTTTCTTGGCTTATGAAAATATGGAAAAGCCACGAAAAACTGCGAGCTCGAAAAATTTGCGTTACAATGCTTACTTTTTTAAGGAATGTAGGTCGATCTCTGCATTCAACTGTTCACTGCCAAGTTGAGTTGTGGAGCTCCAAAACAATGGGCGGGGCGTTCTCTACGTAACCGTTGCGTAATAAAATACTCATAGCTCGGTTCTAAAAGCCTACAACGCATAGAAAATAGAAGGCGCCAATATTAAGGTAAGGGGTCATCAGCACGCTAGAGGTGGGCGCAAGCCGGCTCACGGTGGGCGGAGCGTGTATTTAAGTATGCAGAGTTCTCGACAAAACCTCAGAACTCGGTTACGAGACGTCGCGACCGGGGATGACTAAACAGAGGTTAGCAAAGGTAGCCGCCACTGGTAAGGGGAGCGAACATCACCCGTGGACGAAGTTTGCCCAAAGCTTTATAACTGTAGCGATGCGCCGCGAAACAAAAAAATGTTACAGGCCGGTAAGGAGGTGTGTGAAACAGCATCGCTGTTGGCGTGCGCGCAAATTGGTCAGGTCCCCTTCCGAGAAATTATAGTAACGATACAAAGCGCCGAGACCGAAAAAATACGTAGGTGTGCTGGAAGGTAGGGGTGTGGTTCACTAGGACAGAAAGCGACTTTTTCGCGTTTCGCAGCGCGAAACATTTTCCGCTGCGGGAACCTCAGGTCCACCGCTGATCATCAGTGGACCCGAGGTTCCCGCAGCGAATCATCAGTGGACCCGAGATTCCCGCAAACGAACAATGTTTCGCGCTGCGAAACGCGAAAAGTCGCTTTCTGTCCTAGTGAACCACACCGAGAGTACGAAAAGGCCAAACACTATCACTGAAGCTGATAGTGGCAGTGCGACGAAAAGCGAGGTTTCTCGCGAAACTTATAATTTCATTGAAGAAGAACCGGAGATCTCTGAAAAAGAAGGTAGGGGATAGCGAGGAAAGCGGGGCGTCCACCAATTTTGGTGGAGAAAAATTAAGCTCACAATTTCCCACAGTATCACCTGTATCACCTGTCGTCCCGTTGATCATCGAATTGCTCGAGCGGGCGCCAGCAACGTCTCCATTCGTCCCTGTCGCGTGCAAGAGTTGTCCAGTGGACCCTCCTCGCTCGAGGGACACGAAGTCCTTCATTCCTTTCGTTCAGAGCTTTCGTGAAGAAGTCTGACCATCGGGCCGGCGGTCGTCCAGGTGTTCGTTTGACGTCCCGAGGGATCCAGTCGGTAACCGCTCTGGTCCAACGGTCATCGCAAAATCGCATGACGTGTCCGGCCCACCTTATCTTCGATTCCTTGGCGAAAACGGCAGCGTCCCTGATCTTCGATCGTTGGCGTAGTTCGGCACTCCGGATTCCCCTCTGCACTTGCGTGTATAGGGTTACTCCTAGCATCGTCCTCTCGACAGCGCGTTGGATAACGCTGACCGCATGCTCGTCCTGCCTGCGCAGAGTCCAAGTCTCTGAGGCGTAGGTTAGGGCAGGAAGGACAGCGGAATCGAAGAGGTGGGCACGGAGCCGGATGTTCTTCGTCTTCTTCACTACTCCCTCGATGTTCTTGTACGCTCCCCAAGCCGCTCGTTTCCTCCTGCTCAGCTCTGGAGCTAGATCGTTCATCATATTGATTTCCCGACCTAGGTACACGTAGCTGGAGCATTCGGTGATGTTCGTTCCGTTGAGCGTGAATGGGGCATCAGGAACCAATCCGTTTCTCATAAACATCGTCTTCGTTAGGTTCAGCTGTAGACCAACCTTACCACAGGCGCAGTCGAAATCAGCCAGCATTCGCTCCGCTTGCTCGATGTTCGGCGTTATAAGAACGATGTCGTCAGCAAAACGAAGGTGGTGTAGTTGCCGGCCGTCGACCTTCACTCCCATGTCTTCCCATTCCAGTTGACGCATGACGTTCTCGAGAGCGGCGCTGAAGAGTTTGGGCGAGATGGTGTCGCCCTGTCGAACCCCTCTCTTGACGTCGATGATGACCTCCTTGTAGAATGGTGAGATTCTGGTCGTAAAGTTGCTGTAGAGCTCACGAAGAATCTTGATGTACTGAGTAGGGACGCCCTGGTTGCCCAAGGCTTCGATGACCGCTTCTGTCTCCACAGAGTCGAAGGCCTTCTTCAAGTCGATGAACGTGAGACAAAGCGGCATCTTGTACTCTCGTGAAACTTCAATGAGTCTTGTAACCGTGTGGATATGGTCGATCGTGCTGAACCCTCTTCGAAACCCTGCTTGCTCGCATGGCTGTCCTTCATCTAGTATTCTGCCGATCCTGTTAAGGATGACTCGAGTGAATAGCTTGTAGATTACAGACAGCAGGCAGATTGGGCGATAGTTGCCAATGTCGTCCAGGTCTCCCTTCTTGTACAGCAACACGGTCCTGCTGGTTTTCCACGGAGTGGGTACCTTGCATTCCGACAGGTAGCGCGTGAAGAGTCGAGCCAGAGTTTTGATGATAACTGGCGGTGCATTCTTCAGATGTTCCGGTTTAACCCTGTCGAGACCGGGTGCTGTACGATTCTTCACCGACTTGATGGCGTGTCGGACTTCGGAAGAGAGAACTGAGGGGACGACGTATCCATCCTGTTGCAGTTGATAAGTGGGCAGATGGACATGGCTATCGAAGAGATCCGAGTAGAAGTCGTGGATGACTTTCTCCATTGCCCTTCGGGATGCAGTAACTGTTCCATCCGGACGTCGGAGGCAGGTCATCTTGGTCTTGTAGCTGGCAAAGCTTCGGCGGGCATTGCGGATGCTCCTCCCAGCCTCTGCTGCTTCAGCTAATACTGCTGCTCTTCGCTCCTTGAGATCTTCCTTTATCGCCTCTCTGCATAGCTTCGCAAGCTCGGACGTGAGTTGGTGATTGCCTGCAGCTCGTGCGGCTCCACGTTGGCGTATCAGCTCGAGAGTTTCCGTAGACAGACGTCCTTTGGTGACTTGCAAACTCTCTGCCTTCCTGCCACTCTCGTGAAGGTGTTCAACGAGCCGATGATATTCCTCGTCGATTTTCGATAACGGAATCCTCCCATAAGCTGACGAGGGAAGCGAAGTGGTCCCAGTTGATGACTGTCCTGGGCTTCGCTTCCTGAACTTTGCTGCTCTCTCAACACGCATCGAGAAGTGGAATCTTGCGCGGAGGAGACGATGGGTCCGATCCCGTGTAGAACTTTGGAACAACAGCGACGTCGGTCAGGCAAAACCTTCGATTGAAGATGATGTGGTCTATCTCGTTATGGAACTGTCCATCAGGTGACTCCCAAGTCCAACGAAGGTGAGGGGGCTTTTGGAACTGTGAGTTACCATGGATGGTGTTGGTCGACATGATAAACTCCGACAGTCTCTCACCCTGCTCATTCCATTCCATTCCGTGAGTACCGATGTGAAGTTCTTCAGCCGTTCTTCTTGGGCCAATCTTAGCGTTGAAGTCGCCGACGATGACCTTGAAGAAGGTATGATCTTCCCTGTAGAACTTCTCCAATTCCATATAAAATGCTTCGTGTTCCTCCTCGTCGTAGCTCGATGTTGGTGCGTAGGCGACGAAGATTGTCAAAGCAGGAGTTGAACCACATCTTCTCAATCTCAAACGTCCGATTCGGGTCGTAAGGCTTTCGTACGAATCGATGTTTATGGCCAAGTGCGTGTTGACGAGGACACCCACACCGCCAACGCCTCTGCTGTCGCATGTTCCAAGGAACAGTTCTTCTCCAGTATCGAAAACGGCGTGTAGCGGGCGGTGCCTTCTCGTCTCGGTCAGTCCGATGACGTCGTACTTGATCTTCCTGGCCTGCATCATCAGATCTTCGATGTGAGCTTCGGATGCAAGCGTTCGTGCGTTGAAAGTACAGATCGCCATCTTAGTCCTTCTTCGTTTAGGCAGCCTATCCGGGCCCTGAGATTCTAGCAGCCTCTCCCGAGCGGTCCTACCCAACGCTGCCGTATTGGGGGCTCCCTCAGGTTCAGGGGAATGAGGCCCATCCATATTGCTGTTTTCGGCATATTGAAGGCACACGAGTAGCTTGCCAGGCTCTGTCGTGTGGGCTAGGATAGACCTCCAGGTAGTTAGCCACGCTATCCTGGAGCGGAACAAGGGGCTTATTTTTGGAGGCGGCCCCGAATCGCCTCCCATGTACTTCCCAGTCACTTGAATGCAAGCTTTTGGCTGTGCCGACATGCAGGATACCAACCGCACACACACAGAGCGCACCACACACGCAAGCATGCATGGATGCGCCTGAGTGGAGACAGCTGGTATGAATCAACACAGCACTACAGAAACAGGGAGTCCATCCCCTGAATCCACCTGCGTCTCAGGGCAAGTACATGGTGGCTTTTGGTCCGCGATTTACCCCCTATCCGCCACCTGGGGTCGCGCCACGTAGCCTCGCCACCAACCGGCTCGAGATCTTTCAGTGAGAGAGGACCCTCAGTGAAAGAGATCCGTGGTACACTAGCGGTACAATATATCAGAAAAACGGCAAAGGTTAGCGAAGGAAAGAAGGTTAGATGTTGATACTGGGCTGGTTTGGCCGTCACATTCCATATAGCCAAGGAATAGTGGTAAGCGAGCGATAGTGTGTGGCGCCAACTGGTTCATAATATTTCCTTATGAACAGCTGATCTTGCTCTGGCTGACTGCGCTCGGAGAATTGTTACTTGCCCCAGACAAAACCCAGTGTCGCACTAGAATTCAAGATTACAAAAACAAACTCACACATTTTCTATTAGACATCGGTCTTCAATGATGTTATTTTCTCCAATTACAATTGGTCCATTAGTGGCTTTAATAACAGCAAACGGATGAACAACGGTGCCAGCTCCTATACGTACGCAACCTTCTAGCGTAGCCTCGCGACACACAATCGCTGTTGGATGAATCTCAATGCTAAACACATGCGTTTGGCAATCAGATTCGAACAATTAGGAGGAAAAATGAAAGAACATGCCACCAGTCCGCATAAAAAGATGCACAACGTGCCAGAATAGGTACGATTGGGAAAATGACCGGGGGGTGCCCGATTTGAACACGGTAAACCCTCATTATATGCAATCACGCCCCAAGACGCTGTGGGAGCATGCATAGTTGGTCGTCCGACAGTAACAACAGGCCGATGTCATAGTTTGCGAATCGAACGATTCGAGCAGCGAGTCGAACGATGTACCTAGCGACTCAATAGTGGCGGGACCCAACGTTCAAAGGAAGTCCCGCTACTTTCAAACAGTGTCACTTGACAGCAGGGTGAATATTGCTTGAGGATTCCTCAACGGCACGTCGAGGATTTTCGCCTGATCCTTTACGTTCTCGCGCGCGGATATTCACTCTCGCCACCCGCGAGCCGTCTGTGCTCTCCGCGCGTACATTCACTCTCGGCTCTACTCTCGCACAGCAGAGATGGTCGAGGAATTCCTCGACCGTTATTCACCCTGCTTGACAGTGGACACTGTTTGAAAGTGGCGGGCTTTCTTTGAACGTTGGGTCCCGCCACTATTGAGTCGCTGGTACATCGTTCGACTCGCTGGTGCATCGTTCGATTCGCTGGCGCAACGCTCGGATCCAGCGATCGCTCGATTCGCAAACTATGACATCGGCCTTACTGTCGGACGACCGACTATGCAAGCGCTCTGTAAGAATCGGTACAGTATTTTAGTTTTCGTCGAAACTTTGCCTATAGATATAGAGGTAATTCTATGCCCTAATTACGCAAATGATATCCATTTTGGACGCTAATCTCGTCCAGCTTTTCTTCCAGCTATGATTTAGCCGCGCACCCCCTTTCCTTAGGCCGGCGTCAGATTTTGCGAATCGCGGGATACGAGCGTTATGCCAGCGA
>MU897451.1:0-17642 GCA_036418205.1 Ostertagia ostertagi | reverse complement strand
TCCTACTATCTAGACTTATCATCATACTTCATATATAGTTGATGTTTAACCATCAATCGGAAAACAATTCAAAACCAATGCAAACTGGCATCAATGTATCGTTGGAGAGATTTGTTAAAGGCAGTCAGCGCTTTTGCGAAGTTAGCTCGCATTCAGAAGTCATCCTAACTTTCTAAGAAATGCGGTACCATACGCAGACAGTAAGGCGTGGTACGGTCACAATCTTTTCAAATCTGAATACCAAATCATTACACCTCGCATTGAACCAACGCAAATGGAGGCCGCTAGTGTTACACTAAGAGTTAGATTACTGATGCGGTCTTTGCCTTACATTCACTTGCCACAATTTTTCCACTTACCTCCTTTGAAGCCTACTTAAGTGAACGAATCTTGTTCTCCAACTTCCTCCACATCTCCAATATATGGGCGTATTTTGAGCTCACCTATGCGAAAGGCAATGATTCCGCTGGACGTGTCCGGCTAATAAGTCGTTGGCGAGCCTGTGAATGATTCATCATAGGGAACTCTGTACTCGTATTCGCGTGGAATATGGGGAGTACTGAATACTCGCGGTACATCCTGAAATGAGTCAGCCAAATTGTAATGATGGCAGTCCATACGCTGATTGCGTCAAAGATGAGCCTGTTGAAGTGGGGCAGTAGTAATAGAAATGACGGTTCTGCAAGCATATTTTCCTCTTCCCCATAATCCATATACAAGACCCTTGCTGCACAGCTTTGCTCAATTACGTTGTCGGTCCGCAAGCCTGTAAACTCGGAGCATATGTGTCTCAAAAACGAGAGTATTGCACCTGAAAGGACCTGTGAAGAAAGATCCCCTTGCCAGTTGTTGTTTGAGAGTAGATTTGTACGTAGGCCATTCTCTATCTGAAACGGACAGTGCTACCAGAATTAAGTAGACATTTACCTTCGTCAGCCTTTCAACTACACGACATCTTTGAGGCATGCTCAGGCTCAAACTGCTATATGCGCTTCGTAGGGACAGTTGACCAGCGAAGTGACCTCAAAGTGGAAAAGAAAACAAGTGGAACCAGCGAACAAGCTAGGATTAGGAGCCTTGTTCTCGAAAAAAAGCATGGTTGGATATGGTTCGACGTAGAGAAAGCGTTTAGAGAAGGCAAAACAAGCAATAGAGCACGCCTTATGAAAGGGCGATATTGAAAGGGTGATCTAGACATTAGTCGTGCTGGGTGGGAAGCGTTGCTGTAGTTGAGCTCCTAACTATTAGCGCCATAACCACTTACGTTCTGCGACGATGCTGGCAGGACCTCTTTGGTACATATACAACAAGTTTCTTCGCGGAGCGGTTCCTACGAGTGAGCCAAATCCCAGAAGTTGCTTTCAACTGCACTGATTCTGACTGCGAGAATCGGAATATCTCTTTGTTCTCGAGCAAGTTGAGCCTTTTACAAAAGGTCGTCAATGATATATACCAACAAGAGGCACCAAAATTGTCAAATTGTCAAAATTGCAATTGAGTCCAATTCCACTCCAACGGCGGTAAGGGCATGTTAACACATTGCAGCCCGCGTGCATCGCCGGGTATGCACGTCGAAACTCCCACATCTGACATTTGTGCATCGCCGGGTATGCACATCTGTATTTTGCTCCCCAATGAACCTTTTTTAGTACTTCTTTACTGTTGACTTCTGCTATTCTCATGAATTCGTAAAACATGTGGCATGGCGACAACTTCAATTTCAACAAATTCGGGTGCTTCGAAAGGGCAAAATCAGTGTCTAGAACTTCAAAAGTCAATACAGTCACATCTCAATATGCCTAACTACTTAAAAATCATCATCAGTCACGGAAATTGCTTGCAAATTCCGTTCCAGGCTTTGAGCTTTGAGCTCACCCCTCTCTTTCTGCAAACCCAAAACGGGCTCAGAATATTGATGACAATCAAAAAGGCTCGCAAAAATACGTACGAAATAAAGCTAAACATTTATTAAGCTAATAGTCACGAAATAGAAAACAAAACGAAAGAAAGATTCATGATTCATGTATAGGAAAAGGAATGTTCCCGCGCCCTCCCAACGAATCGGCTATGTGGGTCCCGCGACGAAAATCCACAAAATGTCCCACATATGAGATTTGTGCATCGCCCAGTATGCAATACGCCAATGTCACATGTGCGACATGCGCCGAAATCGGCGCGGGTGTCAATGTGTTAATATACTGCTCAGGCATACACATGCCTGGCGAAGGTGTTATATACCGAAATATAGCAGAAGATTTCAAAGGAGTTCTTTTTGAACTTTTCGTGTTTTTTTTTTTGGAATTTTGGAGTTTTTTGAATTTTGTGAACTTTTGGGACTCTTTTGAAATAAATTTTGGTGCCTCTTTGTGTTATAACATTTAGGTCCTGATGAGGCTCCGGGACAGGGTCAACCCTACTTGTTACGAGTAACAACGGGGGGTCGTACCTGGTTGAGTTTGTAGGAGGGGGGGTCGTACCCACTTTAGTCGCTCGAAATCACGTGTGGGATTGAGGAGAAACTAAGATTCGTGGGTAGTAGGTTGTGCGAGTAGAGGGCGCGCAAGATAAAAATTTGCCGTTTCAGCCGGTGTATATACCCCCCCTAGAAAAGGAAACAGTGAGATTATAGGGAGAAATTGGGCAAAATTTGGTTACTGTTTCAGAGGGACTATATACCCCCCCCCCCCCCGCTCGACGGCATTTTTGGAGGAAAAAGTGGGCGGAGTTTTGAGGGTTGAGTGGTAGTGGAAGTTAGTGTTATAGAGAGGAATATGGTGGATCGAGGTGTCGGAAGGGGGGTCGTACCAAATCCACCTTGGGGGAGGGGGGTCGTAAAAATTTTTCGAATAGTAACAACGATAGGGTTGACCCTGGCGCCGGGACCACGCCACATAACTCGATAGGTCGCCCCACTTGAAAACCACATCTAGCTCCTCTCCATCAAACTTCTCATGTGTTCTGCTAATTTTGACACGCAAGCGACATTAGGTGTGCCTTCCGCATACAGATCGGAAATCTAACAGTGCGATGCGCATTGGAGGGCGGTTAAACTTTGAATACTTAAAAACGAAGTGAAGCAAGCAATTCATAATACAACTCATCGTATTGCTAGATAGCTCAGTAGGCGTTTATAATACAACCAGATTGGTCCCCCGGCAACCACCGGGACCTCCTTACCTGCGTAAGCTTTACTCCTTCCAATGTGCTCCCATCCACTGGTGACATGGACACCTCGTGGAGGTGGCACGCATGCACAAAAAAGTGTCTTATATAGTAGAAGGCATTACCGTAATCGTGACATGACCTTAGAATGATATTAATTGGACCTCAGGTCTTTTGGCGGTTAGCTCCCCTCGCCCTTCTCCATCTTATCCTATTCCCTCTACTGCTCTCCAGCTGCTATTGCAGCATCATGTGGAATGAATGAGACCATGCTCAGTAGGTGTTTATATAGCCGTTGGGGTGTTATCACATTGATAGCACTGCAAAACATTGATTGCTAAAGTCATAGTTACTCGATTTTGTTAACGGTCTGTTTACTTCACGAGTTTCCCTACCACTTCATTTTGCGGACGGACACACATACATACATACATACATACATACATACATACATACATACATACATACATACATACATACATACATACATACATACATACATACATACATACATACATACATACACACATACAGACATACAAACCGACACACAAAGTTAGCGCTTTATAAAATAGAAGGATTTCGGCCAAAATCGACCCATGACTATATCAGCTCGTTGAGTAAGTACTCTTTGATTTCAGCAATCGCTTGATAAATTCAAAAATTAGGCAAAAGTAAGGTTTCCTCGCTCCCGGTAAACTCTCGTAGAGAGCTTAACTTCCTTCGTTAGGCTCCCAGAAACGAAGGAGGAGCTCCCCGCATGGCTAGAAAGTAAGAAACATTTGACGTAACTCTACGGTTGGTTTGATGTTGAAAACCGGAATCAGTTCTTATTGCTTCATGATATACACCCTCTTTCAGCCACAGGTATTCCTTTCTATTCCGTCCCTGCACATTTCTATCCCTCTCTAAATTCATTCTGCGAGCCTCCTTCGTCTATTTTTTGCAAGTGTACGTGCTTATGTGTAGTTGTAGCATGAGACATCGCAAGCGATAGACAATTGCCAAACTTTGCGAATCTGTGTATGACTAGCAAATCGCGGGGTGCGAGCGATGCATCAGCTATTCGAACAAGGTGTCAGCGGATCGTTCTACGCACCAGTTTTTCAAACAGTGTACCATCGAATCGGTACTTTTTGATAACGTGCTGCGGCGAGCTTCATCTCGGCTCGCAGACGCCGATGTCATTAGTTTTTGCGGAATAAGCGAATCGCTAGCGAATCGCTGGATCCGAGCGTTGCGCCAGCGAATCGAACGTTGCACCAGCTAATCGAACTTTGCGCCAGCGAGTCGAACGATGTACCAGCAAGTCGAACTAGGTACCAGCGACTCAATAGTGGCGGACCCAACGTTTAAAGGAAGCCCGCCACTTTCAAACAGTGTCACGTGACAGTGGACGCTGTTTTGAAAGGCGGGACTTTGCACGTGGACACTGTTTGAAAGTGGCGGGCTTCCTTTAAACGTTGGGTCCCGCCACTATTGAGTCGCTGGTACCTAGTTCGACTCGCTGGTACATCGTTCGACTCGCTGGCGCAAAGTTCGATTCGCTGGTGCAACGTTCGATTCGCTGGCGCAACGCTCGGATCGAGCGATTCGCAAACTATATGACATCGGGCCGCAACGCTCCCTCCCGCTACGTTCCCGGGCTCCTTGTGGACCTCTCTCTCTCATGCCCTGGCACATCGTTCAAACCGCTGGTGCTTGGTTCGTACTCTGCGATTCGCTAGCGAATACACGGATTCGCAAAGAATGACAGGTTATAGAGTGAAATAAAATTAGTTTGAATGAAAAAAATTTATGTGTTTCAATGTCAAACCCATCTATTTACAAACACAGACTGAAAGTACGAAAGGAATAGGCAAGTCACATGATATCAGAAACAATGTGAAATTGAACAAAAAGTAATAAATACAACCAAGAATCATGATTAGATCAACAACAAGGAAAGGACTCATAACCCAGAACGAGAGATTAGGTACTTCAATTTGTTAGTGAAATGACAGAAAAAGCTGGACGAAACTACGACGATGCCCAGCTAACTCGGTGAGTTGCCTGCTGCGTGCTCCATATCTCGGCGGCTCATTAATACCATACCTCGCCCTGCGTTTATCTCACGCTCGATATCAGCCACAGTAATGAAGCCGTCGCGGTCAGCGTCCAGACTCTACAAAAATACTCTTCCTACAAGCTGTTATCTTTGGTCACGCGCCACCACACGAACTTGGGCGCGTTTTGAAACCTTATTCTTTGCACATAACAAAACTTTGTGTGCAGTTAAAGTACCTTGATTGGGATTCCTTCGTGGAAACCGCTTCATAATAAGAAATGGTTTACGTCTGAGCTGTCTTTGATACATTAACGACAGTGTGAGTTTTGGTGTTTCATGGCCATGTGGGACCGACTCGATTTTACGACCGCATTTGTCGTGGTATACATATCCCCGTATGATTAAACTAGACACGTCTTTGGAAGCTTGCGAGTATAAATGGCTTGTGAGAGCGGTGAGACTGACCATGTCAATTTACACAGTGAAACTACAAAGTGGCTCCTTCGAAAGAGTTTCGACTATTAAGTGATACAAAATGGATGTAACTGAGGATCTTTTGAAGTTACACAAAACACATACATACATATACACTTTTTTTACTAACTAGTGGGAGCTTTTCGAAATCTGACAAATTTATCGTTCACAACCTTTTGGCCTAACGTTCCATTGTCATTCTCAATTTTTCAATTTTTGTTTCTTAAGCGTTCTTCTATAGAGTCTTGCACTCCCACTTCTTCCTGCTGCAGTTATACTAGCACTCTGCTGTTTTTGAATGTATGTACCGCTTCAAACAGTAGATCCAGCTTAGGATAAACACTACACTTGTTAGAATGGTCCATGTCCGGTCTTCTTGAAACCTGGGCATTCCGATTGTGTCTTGCTTCTGTTTTGCCTTCCAGGTTTGTTATGGTGGAAATCTTTATTGGTCGACGTTTCGAACAAACCTGGAAGGCAAAACAGAAGCAAGACACTACACTTGTTATTTGTTGCGTTTTTTTTAATAAAACTCGAAGTTTGAGCTGAATTGAAAAGTTCACAATGTTTGGGGAAGCCTTTGCTAAACTGAAGCATATCTAACAGTTGCGTGCCACAGCGTTTGTAGTTATATTAATATCTGATCTATGAAATGAAAGTAAAAGCCTTGGAAAGGCAAAGCATGCGCGAATAAATTACGAAATAGGTGTGGGGGACATGTACCCTACGGTCCGACATGGCCTGCAACGCGCGCGGGATATATGTTTCCCGCGGCTGGTATGAAAATTCAAGAGCGAAAGCCCTGAGTTCAGGCACATCGAGTGGGAAGTACGAAAGTTGAAAGTGGTAGCATGTACAGCGATCGAGCCACCTTCGCCGTTTAAAATCTGCATGATCAGTTGAAAACGTGCAACCATAGACTCCCGTGTAACCCTCCCCACCCAACACAGTCGCAGTGTTAGGATCAGCGATAAAGGAAGCTGCTACATGCAAAGTGACACGCACTGTCGAAGATAAGATAAAGACGGAAAGATTGCAGCTCGAGGCGGTCGAACAAAAAGTAAGATTTACGCCATTGCCAATCCAAGGTGTTCGAGTGCTGGCCTCGAAAAAAGTGAGGCCTTTCATGCGGCTCATATTCGACTGTTTCTTTTGCTCACTTTTTCCATCTCACATCGCCTCCCACTACTGATATCATTACCGAATGCTCTTGCACACCCATCGTATCTCAGGGCTTGCCATCGAATAGAGTACTGGAGGGAGAGTAATGAAAAAAACGTTGCGATGTGACCACAATTTAGTTAAAACATACCCGAAATCGCTCTTGGGCGAATTTTCGAATGATTGGCGCCAACGGACGAAGCTCGGCTGCAGCCGCCTGCAACAAAATATCGTGCACTTCACTACAGCATTTTCATTTAAATGTGTTCCAAGTGATAGTTTGACTACCACGGTGACGTTATAACATCCAGATCAGAATCGCTGAATCAGGGATATGACAAAGAAGCTAAT
This sequence comes from Ostertagia ostertagi, assembly GCA_036418205.1. Taxonomy (NCBI): domain Eukaryota; kingdom Metazoa; phylum Nematoda; class Chromadorea; order Rhabditida; family Trichostrongylidae; genus Ostertagia; species Ostertagia ostertagi. The sequence continues at coordinate 10,447 of MU897451.1, read as the reverse complement.
TTGCTTCTGAATGCTTAACCAACCTTTCCGGGATGAACAACACATTCTATGTAATTGGAGTCATTGTAGTAGTGAAACTCGGATCCACTTTTCTATGTTCAGCTAACTGCATTAACTATTATAGTTGCTATGAGGGGCGGTATTTTATTCTCCTAGGACTTATAGATTGGCCTTGGAGGGAAGAAAGGCTTAACCGGCAGATTCCATTCGGACTGTAACTCTCAAACCGTATACAGAGTAAGTGGAAATTTTGCCGCTACACCAACACCGCTCTCCTGCGGCAAGCATATAACCCAACGTAGCAGCTTCGTTGGCTCTTCACCAGTGAAAGTTAAGAGTAAATGCCGACAGATTATGGTAACCGTGTGTAACGTGGGAAGAACCTCGGGGGGCGGTATGCGACAAACCCGGAAGGTCTCCGGGGATATATCCCAGACGACCTTCGAGACTTGTTACATAAAGTCGTCTGGGACATATCCGCGGTTAGGGGTCTATCCCCGAGGGTCGTATGCAACAAGGACCGAGGCATACGTCGGGGATATCGCAGCTTTACGACCGTTGCGTCGGAAGGAGGCGAACGTGCGCGACGGTGTTCGGCTTCGTCGCGCAAGCGGCGAGGCGAACGCTGCGACGGTGTTCGGCTTCGTCGCGCAAGGCGCGGCGACGAAACTGCGACGGTGTTCGGCTTCGTCGCGCAAGCGGCGAGGCGGACGCTGCGACGTCGCTCCATTTTGGATCGTGCCCTGGGGCGTATGCTATGCCTCCACGAAGAAGAACTGAATCGGGGAGAAAACTGTCAAAATTTCTCTGTCTCCTCCACTGGAATTGCCGTGATGAAGGGCTTACATTTAATGTATGTATGTAGGTTAAAGTAGACATGCACAAAAACTGAAGAAACTATATCGTTCAAAACAAATGAATTTAAAGGAAACTTTGGATCACCTAGCTTCGGGGAAGCATAGCATACGGCCCCTGTCGCAGGCGGCGGCGTTTTGCTTGACCGCTCTCACACTAGTGCTGGCATTGTGCACTGGAAAAGCCTGCAACCGCGCTCTGACGCAAACGTGGGTTACGGTATACATCCTACGTTCCTTAACTTATAATCTTGTTCAACTCTCAATTCAATCCCGGAATTTGCCCTCTTTTGAAAGCTTGACAGTTATAGTGAGGCTTAACCAGGAGATTTACTTACCAATAAATACTAAATAAAAAAGAAAGTCAAATGCATGAGACTAACCCGGTAGTTGAAGGTTTGCTGTTGGTAAACCAAGGGTAGCCGAATCGTCCGCGTCCTTCTTCGAGCCGCACAAATGAAAAACGCTGTTAACGTATTCGTGGAATGCCGCCTCATTAACTCGTCCCTAAAGAAGCGGTAGTAGTGACAGAAGTAGTGAAGGATCGTTCCATGAAACGAAGAAAATAGAACTATCCTGTGTTTTGCTTCATAAACCTGACGTTCAATGTTGGGGTTTCAGATGGATGCAGGAATTATTTTCAAGGCTTCCTCACTCCGCATACTTCGTGGTCATAAGCGAATGGACCCAAAGCCAATCGTCATGTTGGGCTCCTTCCAAAATTTTATGACCCTCCCCCCTACTCGTGTCCTGCTACGACCTCCGCCTTGTAGTAATCATGTGTTCAAATCCGTGTCATACTTCTATATAAGAATCAATGAACAATCATTCGCTTTGTCGCGGCCCTGACTCAGGAAGTGTACAAGCTCTAACCAGGAAGGTCTTTAGGGCGTGCCAAGCTTTTTGAAAACGGTCTTTTGCATGATATAGGGGCAGACACCATAGGGGCTGCTTGGTGTCACACCTCTTACACCAATTTTTAAGTCAAAGTCTTTTTGTAAGGGTTACTGACGGTCCTAATCATGAATATGGTACTAATTATTCATGCTAACTCCATTTTGCGCGAATTTTGGAACGTCAACTCGAAATGCAAAAATTTGTCACCACGAGGAATCGAACTAGGGACCCCTTTTCTGGTATTCAGAGGGCCGTTCAGGAAAAATTGAACCATGGTTCTGTGGTTCCCGCATGTGCCCCTATATCATGCAAAAGACCGTTTTCAAAAAGCTTGGCACGCCCTGAAAGACCTTCCTGGTAAGTCGTACGGCCCGGCAATTCATTTATTGAAAAAATCTCACGTCTGGATTTCCTTCGTGCTAACGCGACTTTTTAAGCTTCCAACGAGCGCAAATATCTTTTTGGCGGGGGGGGGGGGAACAAGTGATCATTTTTGGAACTCTCCTGCATAATAGAAAATGTTTTTTGTTTCGCGAAATTCGCCCGTCTTGATTTTTTTTGGGGATGGGTGCTGACGGATTTTCTGAAAACGCCGTTTGAGGTTCCAATAGAGATGACTCTCTTCTAAGCCCATCCTCTGGTGGCCATCGAACATGGGGAAATAGAGACTACAAGCTTCCTAATGAAATCTTAATCGACCGCTAATGTTCATTTTTCCTTAAAGGAGGAATTCACGATTAGAATGAAGGTCGAAGAAAGGGAAACTGACCTAGTTGAGGGACCCACGGACCTCCTGAGGGTGCGAACTGACGCGCAATTCGCATGGAAAAATTTGACCTCGGCGACCTATCATGCCTCAAAGCTGGCGGGTCGGCGATCTCCGCCCACCGATCATCTGATCACTCGCCGTAGTTATACGTGGCGAGTGATTAGATAGCTGAGAGAGCGTAGTGTTGAGAGGGCACAGCGATGAGAGTCGCATCAATGCTCAAATCAACGGGCAAGGAAGGGGTCCCATTTCTCGGGTTCTGGGCCGTTTCTCATGGTTCTTCCTTCTTTCGTGTACCACTCACCATCCCTAGGTTAATTTGAAATGGGTTGCTTTTCATCGTGAATTCGTCCTTTAAAATCCATCCTTTTAGATTTTTGGTTTCTGAGTACTTCCTTGAGCGACCAAATTTTCGAGGTTCCAGCGATCATAACTTTCTTCGAATGGTTGGTCAAGAAAAAAAGGTCCCTCTGGAACTAGAAACTTTGTTTTTTGAACAGGCTTGGAATGTGTTTTGCAGAATTTCTCGCTCAACAGCTTCGTTTTAATCAATCCCTTTTCTTTTGAGTCTCGGGAAGTAAATCCTTCCACACAGTGCACTCCTTCACCTGGACTTTACTTGAAACATTTGCTCATAGCCATCAAATTCGAAGCGTTAATTCAAATTTGAAGCGTTAACCACTAGGAACGCTTGCTCAGGCGCCTGTGGTTTCGAAGCAGCAAAAGCATTCCTATAGAAGGGGGGGGGGGGGCAATAAAAAAAAGACATTTTGTCTCCAGACTCAAATGGATTTAATCACACTTTGCTCAGCTCAAAGCGTGTGCTCCCAACTTAGAATTGAAGAGCGCATTTCATTTCATAAGAAAATCATAGTGGCCATCTACGTGGACGGCATCAGAAAAGTTTGCCCCGGAAACATGGTGCTCTGGTCGAGCTCAATGGGGTTCTCGACTGATCGTGTACCGTTACGACGGGTTCCGAAGGGCGGGTTCCGGGGGTTTGCATAGTTAGAGCTAATGTCCCTAGGAAACTATCCCACGTTGAATCGATCCAAGAAATTATGTAAGAGCTTCAGGCTGAAGCAGTTACTGTAGGCCTCCCTGAGCTCGACGACGGTGACAGATGACGTCATATTCTGAAGACGGTGAGGGTAGTGAAGGAGGGCCTGCGTGTACTTATAGAGGGACATTTAGGGAATATTTTGCTGAGGAACTTCCGTCAACGACGGCAATCTCTGCGAAGAAAAAAGGCCGAAGTGCGACCTGGGCAAAATGTCTTTTTTTGCCCCCCCCCTACATCGATCGGTCCCCTATCATCTCAATAGCTGTGCGGCTGATTTGGGATTTTCTGAAGCGACAAATTTCTAGAGAGGACAAACTTTACCAATCTCAAGTGTTAAAAATCAAAATAAGTTTACCTTGGCATCAGGGGCCATTAATCCGAATACAAACTCGGCTTTGACGGAGACGCCAGGATGTTGCGATTGACAGTAGTTGGATGATCGAGCACCTTCAGTCAACTCCCACAAACAAATAATGAGATCCTGAAGGAAATGAACAAAACGTTATAATATTTTCACAATGAGATAATTGAAGGCTTAAAATGACCAATCATTCAAAATTTATTCACCCTCTTTTGAGGCGCGCCGCGCACTTTACCTCCATTCGAACTCATAGTTGCTTTTCGAAGGTGGCTAGGCATGGCTAGCCTGGGCGGCTTAGGTCCCAGCATTCAACCCTTGAACAGTGCGAGTGAAGCGGTGCCGCTTTCACTATACTACCTCCGCACAACAGAATATGATTTATGTTGTCTAAAGTGTTCTGAGGCGCTGACCTCGAACTCGTTTTCAAGCTCAGGATTACTCTTTGAGCGGAATTGCATATGAAAAATCTCCACAGTTTTCCCAAAGTTAAGTGCAGCTTTCTTGACATGAACGGTCCCGTTACCGCTCCTCAAAAAGGACATCGGACAGAGCGCTAAAAACAATATAAGGGATTAATTACCTCAAAGGTAATATGTGGATGGCCGTTGATTTTCGAAATTGTTGCGTACAAGCGATCGGCGAATTGATAGTTAGCAGCATAGGGGAATAATAACCGGAACACCGATCTCCATTCGCTGAGCATCATACGGCCATTGGAGCTCTTCTGAATGACATATTATCGTCAGTCATCTCGTGACCAAGGAGAGCTTTGACTGGATACCTGTTTGAAATTCCTGTACATAAACATTAGCCATCGACGATCGAAGCCGGTGAGTTGTTGCAGGTGATCTAACGAGGGAGGTTGTGTGTTGAATGGATTCGACAACAGGTCCTCAATGTCGACCTCAGCTTCTGAATTCGATTAAAGATCAAACTCTTACTGTCGAAGTTATTGAATTATCAAAGGAAACTTAGTCACGAAGTAAACTGGAATGAGCTGATCACGTCCCACTCTGTATTCATATAATGTCAGACTGGCACCCCGGCAGCCACCGAGACCTCCCCTCACAGCGTAATCTTGACGCCTTCCGCTGCAAAGGATTTTCTCCACCTCCTCTCCGCCATTGTAGCACCATGTGAATAAGCAAGAGTATGCTAGTAGGTGTTTATATAGCCGCTGTTCTGTTATCACAACCATGCCATTGCAAAACAGTGATAGGGCAAGCCCTGCGAGCTACCCAGATTTGTTAGCGGCCTGTTTACTCCAGCCTTATCACTCACTTCATTTTGCGGACGGACAGACAGACGTGCATACATACACACAAACAAACCGACACACCAAACTTCTGGTTTATATAATAAAATGATTAACCCCGTATTTTATAAAGCGCTTACTTGGTGTGTCGGTTTGTATGTATGTCTGTCATGTCCGTCCGCAAAATGAAGTGAGTGATAAGGAATAATGGAATAAACAAGCCGCTAACAAATCTGGGTAGCTCGCAGGGCTTGAGCTATCAATGTTTTGTAATAGGATAATTGTGATAACACTCCTACGGCTATATAAACACCTGCTTAGCACACTTCCGGTCATTCCACATGGTGCTGCAGTGGCAGCTGGAGGGCAGTGGAGAGAGGGAGGATGGAGGTGGGAGGCGGAAAATCTACCGTCACGTTATGATAAACTTCACTATATGAAACTCCTTTTCTGTAGCATACGCGTCACCTACGCGAGGTGTTGGTGGAAGGGACCACAGCGAAAGACGTAAAGTTTACGCAGGGAAGGAAGGTCCCGGCGGTTGACGGGGGACTAATCTGGTAGGGTCATACTGAAGAAACCCAACACGCTTTCTAAGCAGGGTAATCCCTCTGTCAGTAAAGTAGACGTTCCGCGCTGGTAAGTTCTACTGATTAAGATTCACGCTTTATGAACACTTACTGTTTACAAGTCTTGCCACAATAAAGTCAATCGTGTTGATGTGTAGGATGATATGAATATGACAAAGCACTATGACACAAGTGGGATTATATGCTTAAAGGAGGATTGCACGGAAAGAACGAAGGTCGAAGAAGGGAGAAATCGCCTAGTGGGGAGAGCGGTGAATCTCTTGAGGGTGCGGACAGACGCGCAATTCGCATCGAAAAATTTGACCTCGGCGACCTATCATGCCTCAAAGTTGGCGGGTTCGGCGATCTCCGCCCACCGATCATCTGATCACTCGCCGTAGTTCAATACGTGGCGAGTGATTAGATAGCTGAGAGAGCGTAGTGTTGAAGAGGGCACAGCGATGAGAGTCGCATCAATGCTCAAATCAACGGACAAGGAAGGGGTCCCATTTCTCCGGTTCTGGGCCGTTTTTCGTGGTTTCGCTTTCTTTCTGGTACTACTCACCATCTCTACCTCAATTTGGAATGGGTTGCTTTTCCATCGTAAATTCGTCCTTTAAATCGCTTTGGACGGATTACGTTTTCAGACTCTGTTCGTCACTGCAGGGCCTTTTTATACGGACTCAGCTGACTTGCAAGGGTTCACAACTTATCTTCATCCCTATAGAAAGAGTGGTGGTAATCAGCTGGCTAGGTAAAGGTTTAGGTGACTTAGAGGGTGCGCCATCCAAGCTGGTGGCCCCATAGCGACGTCCCTTTTAGCGAAGCAATCAGCGCTAATATTCTGAACACTGCATATATTCAGTTACACCCCTAGTTAGAAACTGATCATCAGCATATCACTGCGGATTATAACATATACGTATGTATAACACGTTGGACTATTCGTACTACACAAACGTGGACTTCCGTTTTTGACTCAAACAAAACCCTCATACCATCATCATAAAAACACAACCAGTACTGACAGCCTCGTAGAGCCCAGTAGACACTGCGAAGAAACTTGTTGTCGTAGGTGCACGGTGCAGCCGAACTGCTAAAGTGACATTTTACCGTGGTTCTTAGACAAGGACGTGGTAAACAATCCAAAGCCAGCAGATCAGTTTGAAGAGTTGGTTTTCCGACCACTTGCCTATGAACCAATACTACTGCCGCTGCCCTACCGCACTCTACAGCAGCGCTTCACAAATTTGAAGCGTAGATTTGAGAGCAGCGTCCAAAGACACATCTAATGGTGCCTCATTATAGAGGCCACTTCAACCTGGGGTCCTTCCTTTATCAGAACAGCAATCATGCAAAAGGTTCAATTGAGTGATGCCGTTAATGCAGACTGCGCTTGTGCAGGGATAACTTTTCCCAGGATCACCAGTCCACTGTACCGATTCGAAAAATTTTACGCCTCAAAAGGGCCCACCATCCTTGAAAGGGTTTCACGAGACCCGATCACACCACTGACTGCTTCGAGAATACATACTTGGTCTGAGAGCTATAGACAAATTCCAAGTCGCCCCTACATTTCCTTAAAAACTGCTGCAGTCGAATGGGAGGGGAGAGGTCTTGGAACCTAAAAGAAAAAAGTAAAGGAAGTAAAGAGACGGCAAATGTTCTTTTTTCGACCACTCCACATATTTTCTTGGGAAATTCACATGAAGAAAAGATTCGACACATCGCGGCCACGTCCGAAAAAATTGGAAAGCGATATCCATCCAGAATCTCAATGCGATCTCCCCGTGTGACTGGTCACGTCGATGGGACTATACAATACCGCTACTAATTTTTGTTCAATCGACGGAATGCGACGCAGTCAGTCCGTCGCAACCGTCGCCTCGCCATAACTCGTGAACAAATGGACCAGGTCATTCGAAATTTATACCACTGGATAGCTCTGCTCACGAAGAATTCAACGGTATAGAGGACTATTGAGTTTCTCTGAATTTTCAGCTTCATTCTCATGAAATTTATCAAATTACCTGAGGCTGACTCATTAGCGGGCGTCGCTCGCTATAATTATAACCAGAGGGGAAAAGGTATTAATGGTAGTATTTAGCGAGTAATAAAGTTATTATTTTACTTCTATGTAAAGTGAAAAAGCGACTGTTGTGTTCTTCAGATAGTGCTCGTCATTTTGGTACCGAATTCATCCCAGGTGGGTCAGCTTTGATAAAAGTCATTTTTGCATGGAAAAGCTCCTTTGGGCCGAAGTATAGCGAAAACTAATAGGATCTGAGCCTTGTCACTTAACTTTCCTTTTCTACAGAGCCAACCCCGTTGACGAGAAGTTTTTGAAGTTCCTACCTAGCACTGGCTGTCAATTTCGAGGTCTTGAATCAGAGAGAAATTCACATTTTTTCATGGAAGAAAATAGTACAAAAAGTATACCATTGTATTCCTCGTTAAAAATGCTTTACATTAATATAAATTACAAATCACAAAATTCTCTGTGGTTTTTTCGAGTTTTATCGCAGCCATCTCTCCTGCACTAAACCATTCTGCCCAATTAGGCGTCTCGCCGAGCTGCTGACCTCCGGATCTCTCTCAATTACCAGAGGGCTTTTGTCGCACCTCAAGATCAACGAGAGAATGGTGTGTTATTTTTCTATGAACAGCAAATGGTCGAACTTAGCTAATCAAGAATAGATCACTGTGTGCCACGCTTCTGTTGGGAGACCTACTAATGAACCTAGTAAAAGTGAGGTAACGGGTTCCGATTACGTGGTACTTGTATAGAAAATGAGTTATGCTTCACTCAATGGGTCTCCCAACAGAAGCGTGGCACACAGTGATCTATTCTTGATTAGCTAAGTTCGACCATTTGCTGTTCATAGAAAAATAACACAGTCTCACCATTCTCTCGTTGATCTTGAGGTGCGACAAAAGCCCTCTGGTAATTGAGAGAGATCCGGAGGTCAGCAGCTCGGCGAGACGCCTAATTGGGCAGAATGGTTTAGTGCAGGAGAGATGGCTGCGATAAAACTCGAAAAAACCACAGAGAATTTTGTGATTTGTAATTTATATTAATGTAAAGCATTTTTAACGAGGAATACAATGGTATACTTTTTGTACTATTTTCTTTCCATGAAAAAATGTGAATTTCTCTCTGATTCAAGACCTCGAAATTGACAGCCAGTGCTAGGTAGGAACTTCAAAAACTTCTCGTCAACGGGGTTGGCTCTGTAGAAAAGGAAAGTTAAGTGACAAGGCTCAGATCCTATTAGTTTTCGCTATACTTCGGCCCAAAGGAGCTTTTCCATGCAAAAATGACTTTTATCAAAGCTGACCCACCTGGGATGAATTCGGTACCAAAATGACGAGCACTATCTGAAGAACACAACAGTCGCTTTTTCACTTTACATAGAAGTAAAATAATAACTTTATTACTCGCTAAATACTACCATTAATACCTTTTCCCCTCTGGTTATAATTATAGCGAGCGACGCCCGCTAATGAGTCAGCCTCAGGTAATTTGATAAATTTCATGAGAATGAAGCTGAAAATTCAGAGAAACTCAATAGTCCTCTATACCGTTGAATTCTTCGTGAACAGAGCTATCCAGTGGTATAAATTTCGAATGACCTGGTCCATTTGTTCACGAGTTATGGCGAGGCGACGGTTGCGACGGACTGACTGCGTCGCATTCCGTCGATTGAACAAAAATTAGCGGTATTGTACCCCTCCTCTTCCCTAACCAAGACCAGAGAGCGCAAAATCAGTGGTAGTGTGATTGCTGAGATGCACTCAGGAGCCGACATTGGCGAGTTCGCATTTTATCTCTCCTCTGAGATTTGATTTTATACCACTTTTTGCCTCAAAAGTCCGTAGCAATCCTGGTCGGTACCAATTATCCGGACCAACGAAGCAAAATGCTCAGAACACTGAGTGCCACTTTTGCGGTGGACTGTCTCATACGTGAAATCAGTATTTTGGGAGAGTAGTAGAATCCATGTCGAACATGTATTGATTTGCTTCCAATAACTATCAGTTGGTTCGTTTCGTTGACTTCACTTTCTTTAGGCCTTTCTGTACTTTAAGGTTCACCTAGACGGCTAACACAACTGGGTTACACACTCAGGTGTAGTGTTGCCATTCTCCTCGACCTGCTGCTTTTTGTTCTATGTTGTTTGTGTGATCATTGCACTACATGTTTTCTATCCTAGTATAAGAGGACCTGCGTCGAGGAGATGGCTGCGGCAACACGACCTCATATCACAGAGTTCTCGACACAGACCACTCCCCACCTTCCGATTACGTTACTAAGATCGTCGAACTTGAAACTCAACTGGAATTCCTCCTTGTCCATCTCCCGGGTTCCTCAAAAATTGCTGCTGATTATGAAGAGAGGGGAGCGGTACGCGTGAATGCTGAGTGGAAGATCGCCTTACTCTCAGAAGGAGAGAGAGAAATAAAGTCTCGTCGTGAAATGCACGACAGTGGTGGCCTCGTCTAGTTGAGGGCGGTGCAAAATTACTGACTATTGTTTATAGAAACGCAGTTCTGATTTGATGGCATTTTGTCTCAGCAATGATAATTCTATTCTATTATATTTTATAAATTTTGAATGCTTGGTACAACAGCCGTTCACGGCCGTGAGGAGTGTTGAGTTTCCAACGATTAGGAGGTTT
>MU897446.1:0-12020 GCA_036418205.1 Ostertagia ostertagi | reverse complement strand
TGCATTACCCTGGGTTAGGGCTTTGTGTGCGTACAGGTTGAGATCATGTTGCTTGCCGCATACGTCCCACATCGTCAGCCGAGTCCTTATACACTTAACCGTGGTTGGTTTCTGACTCCCGAAAGTGCACAGCTTCATCCGAACACTGCCTTGTTGTGGCAGTTCCAGGTCGTGTACTAAGGTTTCATCAATGAAGGAACGGTCTGCTCCTGTGTCCAGTAGGACCGTCAAACCGATGAATTCATCTGATTGCGGAAGTTTTGTGCGAAGAGTTCCTGATAGTAAAAAAATATTGCCACCTTCGTGATTTTCGTCTCTGGTAGCTGAACGCTTAAAACGGCTCTGTAAACTTGGACAGGATCTTTGTCATTAACCAGGGATTATCGAGGTTTTGACCTTTCGCCTCTAGTTGAGCAATTATTCCTGATAACTGGTCAAAAAGTTGGCGCTGATCCTTAAGGGTGCTGCTTCTCGCGCTCCATTTTTCGAGTCGTCGATGGAGTTCAGAGATGATTTCGCTTGCGTTCCCATATTTTTCTTTCAAGTGAGCGAGCGCCAACGGGTAATTGGCTGATGTGATCTGGTAGCGTGCGATTGCCTCCCGTGCTTCGCCCTTTAATGAGCTTCTCAGGTATATGAACTTCTGTAGGTCGGTAAGCGGTAATGAGTGCACTGTAGCGTTGAAAAGCTCCCAAAAGTTGTCCCATTGCCATCCTTTTCCATTGAATTGGGGCATTGGTATCCTAGGAAGTTCAAACCTTCCAGTTGCATGGCCCTCAAAGGACTCCTGCTGCACTGCACCGAGTTCCTCCTTCTTCCCTTCTATTTGGAGGAGTATCCCATTAGCTTGTGCCATGACATCCTCCGTTTTCGACACATATTCTGAGACCTTGCTTTCCTCTTCTTCATTAAGAGGCGTTTCAAGGCCATCAACAGTACCCGTGAAGGCATAAAACGACCTTTCCAACGAATTATAAGCGGATTTCACTTTAGTTTCCGCAATTCTGAGGTTTTGGAGGAGGGTTGTTGGTGAACTCATGGCAGGTCCCGTGAGAAGTTGTTCAACGTGGTTCAATTCTTGGACCAAAGTATTCGTGTTCCTTGTAAGAACGCCTTTACGGGCCTTCAAAGTAGTGGTCATGACCGATATCCCCACTAGCACACAAAAGGTTAGCTCCCTATCGCACCTTTATCCGCAATTTGGCAGGGTCGCACTCTAATCCACTCTTATGTAGGTAAGCACCGTAATCCGTATTCGCGTGTCAAGCACTACGAGGGTCTGTCCCAATTTTTTCAAGAAAAACGAAAAAAATCCGAAGTTCCTTAAGTTAGCACACCTCAATTTTCGTGCGCAATCCTTTCCTCAAATACGGCTCTGGTCCTCTAGTGCCGATGCACCATGTGATAGAACACTTTGCCACGCGGTAACTGATTTATTGCCAGACCTCAAACTTGGGTAATTAAACGAGTAACGACTAACTACTAATCAATAAAAGCACAAATAACATCAAAACCAACTAGATATAAAATAATACAAGTACAAATACAGTAAATATAGATGAAAAAGGGTTACAAAGATAAGCAGAAATCAATAACAGAAACCAGAAATCTACCTGCACCAGATCGCACTCAAACTGTCAGAACAAGGCACCAGATAGCACCGGATCGCACCAAAGCACCAATATAAGCACGAACTGCACCAATGCACCAATATAAGCACGAACTGCACCACAGCACCAATATAAGCACCACCTCACTGTACTGAAACAAGAGATTACAGCTAGAAAGCAAGAAGGCACCAAAGAGAACGAAAGCGCACCTAATCCGACGAGCGGACGGTTGGACTGAAGCTTCTTCGTGGCCGCGGCGCGCTTATATGCCTATCATATCTATGTTGTGAAATCTCCGAGAGAATTGCTGTAGAAGTGGTAATGGATGGGAACGGCTAGAAGATGATAAATGTTTATCACTTTGTGATTATATCAGACAAAATTCGGTGATGACGATTGCCCCTTTTCCTATTGCTTATGTTGGGAGGATGTTTTCTAGACCCATTTCAAGCGTTGCCAACAATTACACTTGCAATGGTGAAGAAGGGAAGGAGCGGATTTTCAGTTGGCCGGATCCGTCCTCGATACATACTCGACGCAGATATCTTCTCAACTAGGAATGTAGAAGAAAGCTAAGAAGACCATCAGAAAGCGCAAACCTTCCGCTTTTCAAAACTATCTTCCCTTTTTCAGGATTCACGTTTAGAGAGATATTGCTCTTGAAGTGGCAAAAACTCGCGTTATCTTTCTGCATGGAAGGCTTTCAGAGCAATTTCAATACTTCTTGGAAACGCGAAATCCAGCTCTATCTAACCCTACCTCAAACTGCTTCAAAGGTTATGAAATGGAGGAATGCAACCTTTTCATCGAGGGTGTAGATTTCGACGGTTTTTTTTTCGGGATTTCAGCAAATCTGACCCAGTGACAATCGCGCCGCAGCTGCCGTTGAATCGGCCGTTGATTGATACACTCGGCTGTTTCAATATACTCAAGCAGGAATTAGGATTAAATGCAGCACCGTGTCCTCAGGATTTCCGTGATTTTGAGAAAACCTGACTTTGAAGTTATTCCACAAAGTTAATGCCTCTTTCCTCGAGTCGATATTTCAGTATGTACACAAAAGTGTGCAGCGATGAAAGACAGTGCATAGATGACAAGATGAGGCGTCCATAACATTATTTTGCAGAATTTTTTTGATTTTGCAGGATTTATTTTGATTAATTAATTGAATTAATTTGCTCTGTTAGAGGGGGTCGTGCCAGGATCTCGATTTCGGGGGGGGGGTCGTACCTTCTGCGACCACGTACTCGACACGATTTTCACCCTGCTCATTTCGCCATCCAAGAATGGGTTTTCCCCAGGTGATCAGGCGTGCTTCCCGCTCATGGTCGGCCGGACCATAAGGTTTCCATCAAAACTTCATTCTGCAGCAGTCCTTGCCATACTGATGGCGTGTGCTGGTGCATCGGCTGCGCTCAGGTATCTGCTACAATACCCTGGTAGCAACGTACGGAGGCACTCCCAATTTAGGGTGCAAGGGGCGCTCATCAAAAGAGAAGAAAACGAGAAAATGAGAAAACCCAATACTTATCATAATTTCGTAACATGTTGCATTGATATTGAACCCTAATAAATTAGCGGTTTAATGAATTTTCTGCCGTTAGCATCGGTGTAAGAATGAAATGCGACCAATCACTAAGCAACTTGTGCCTGACCCTGATAGGAACCAGTGGTTTGAGTCTGGATAGTTTAGCTGCTCAACTACTCCTCATTCCTTTCCGAAGGACTAGGAATGGGACATTTCATTTGCTGAACAGCCGGTTCAGTTCAACTGAGTGCACCCTAGTTGTCGCTACTTTTATCAGTACAGTTTCCACTGACCACCATCTCCTGGGCGGAAGTGGTGTAGTGACAAGTGGCGCGCTTACCACGCGAGCGGTCCGGGGATCAAATCCTGGGTCGTGAGTCGCCCGGGCCAACCAAGCCTTCCATCCCTCCGGGGTCGGTTAATTGGTACCAGACTTGTCTGGGAGGATAAAAACACTGACTTGTACATCGGCTGGCCCCCGCAAGTCATTGTATAGGCCACATCGCATTCAAACGCCACTACGAATGTACAAATGGAAGTAGAATGCGTGCCGCATCCCAAAAAGGGATTGATCAACGGCAAATGCTTTATCCTTTATCCTTTTACCATTTCCTGCCGGGAGACGGCCAGGAGTCCCCTCGACCGCCGCGCTAAAACTTGGTCGCTGCGCGACGTCGCCGGCGTTTTTGCAGTTTGAAACATGGCCATTTTCCAAGTTTAAGATCCGCCTCTCTGGATGATCGATACAACACCTTCTTCTTCCGTCTGTGTAGTCTTGTTTGTTTTTGCTTAGCTCTAGCAAATTGCCACCTGGCCTGTAAACACCTATAGCCGCCGCGTGCGGTGACCTACTTTCGTTAGCGCGGCGACCTCATGGGGATTCCTGTCTCGCATCCTTTCCTGCCAGTTATACTCGATATCGGTGAGTTGGGGTGGGCGTGTCACCGGAAGTGACGTGCACTTGATAGAACTATGTGGATAAGCTGCTTCCAACATACATCGCTGGATATCAGCAAAGCATGCTGGCAACAGCTTATCCACGCAACTTCTATCAAGTGCACGTCACTTCCGGTGACACACCCACCCCAACTTTCGGATATCGACTGTACCAACAATACCCATCCACCTTGACCGTTTGCCTGTGATGATTGCTACGAAGTTGGATACATTCGCATTTACACGCCACTCGAGCGGTGAGCGGTATCTGATAACAAATATTCATTGCCGTTTGTTATCAGATGTTCACTATCAGTGTATCTTTCCGACCGCCTATGCAACATAGAAGTTAGGAATTTACTATCACCGCGAAGGCTACAACGAAATTGATGACTCAAATTCCTAACTTCCTTATCAACCGTTATCGACTGTTATCACTTTTGATCACCACTATCCGTGTTCCCGATTCTGGATACCATATGAAAAAGCCAAGGTTATACTGTAACTTCTAAAGCAGCAGGCAAATCATTCTTCTTTTTGCCCACCTTCATGGTTCTCGCCTCACCCCACACAGCATACATGAGTGCAACCATGTATCTGTCATGCCAAGGGCGTATGGCCTCGGCATTCCGGCGTACGTTATCAGCTCTTATCACTTACCATTACCATTTTTCGCTCTTTATTTGGGTCCCCGTCCCACACCACATAATTCTTATGAGTGCAAGCTCTCCTACTGTCAACGCGAACGGCGTAGCGAAATTGGTGATATCGGCATTCCGAACATATCAGCTCGTAATCAGTAGTTATCAATTTTGATCACCCACCTTCGATGTTCGTGTCTCGCTCCCCTCCCCCCATGTCCCCTATGACTTTGGGCGCTCCGGGCCTGTAGGGTGTGAAGTTGTGATTCTACTGCCAAGCAGACACACAATCGCTCAACGGATTATATATAGTAGGATCGTTCAATCGGGGTTCCCCCGCAGGAGCAGGGTGAAAATCGTGTCGAGGAAATAACCGCCTCTTTACGACCCCCCTCCAAAACATGGACTCTGATACGACCCCTTTTTGTCCTCTGCACATCCGGTTTCATATCAAAAAATGCTAGTTTCAGATGTGCGAGAGGGACGCAGCGCCGCTGCCACGCAAATGCGGCTTGATCCAAATGCTAGATTCAATTCTGCTCAGATTAGGTTCTCCTTCTTTCCTTTAAAGACATTTAACCTTTGCCACATTGGCCGGAAAGTAGAACATTGAAGGAGGTACTGCCCCTACACAGTTGAACAGTCTCGCGCTCCAGTATAGCGGCGCTAACTACCCGCGATCGCGTCGCGCGCTGTGCCTAGAGCGCGCTAGTTGGAAAAATCGTCAAATGTACCCCCTATTTAAAGGACTATAACTTTCTTCATTGATAACCATTTCAGAAAGTGAAGGCAGCTTTTGAATGCACAAGACTTCTAGTTTCTAAATTGTGCTGAGCGTTTTTCTAAGCACGCCTATTCTCGAGAGTGGGAGACGTCGAGGAATTGTCGAGGAAATTGAAATTTACATGCGAGTTCCCACTCTTTGGAAGACAGTAGCTGTCTTCATTGGCAATGCTTTGAAAATCGGAGGAAAGCGTTGTAAAGTAGAAGATTTACGCTTTCTGATAGGTGCTCCAGTTGTTTCGAACGCTTTCTAGTTCGCGAGAAATCTGCGTCGAGGAAATGTCAAGGAAATTTTCGAAGCCACTCGAAAACTCTATTACTCCCTCGCCGTAGTAGGGAACTTCTTGAACACCTTCAAAATGCTTCTGTACACACGTCAGTTCGATGGAGTAAATTGAAAATGATGCACTTGGCGCAGGTCCATTCCGTTCTTGTATGCGCCATGCAGTGACCCCACTCGGAGTCATTGGGAAGGTGTTTTGTCCTAGTGACGACTTGCTTAATCACACCAAAAGATATTTCCAGTATTAACTAATTAGGATAACTTTTGTGGTCATAGTGATGTCTGATCACTCCTTTATTCAAATCGCTTCCTTTCCAACCCGTTCTGATGAATGACAGCTTGCGGTTGCAGGATCTGATGATGCCAAGAAGGCTGCGAATCTGCCTGTTTTGAACTTTCTACCAAAGATGCTGTTCCTCCACTAAGTTCTCGAAGCATGTACATCATTCTAGAGTAGATACTCGCTGCCCTTTCCCTACGATTCTTTTGCAGGACGCGTTGCCTTCCTATGCCATACTGATCACTACGAACCAAACCAACAACCACTTTCCATTTAAATTTTAATTCCAGACAGTGTAAGATATTATTTGCATTAGGCTAACTACAACACTTGTGAACTAATGATGACAGCAAATAAGTGGCAGCAGCACCGTTGTGTCCGCTGACGAACCCTTTTGATTACGACCCCCTCCCAACTCTCATCGGAGCAAATACGACCCCCTGTCGAGACCGTTATTCACCTCTCGCCGGCTAGGAGGCCATACGCGCGCGGCAAGAAGGCAGAGTCGGCGGACGAGTCGCGGCGCGTAGATAAGCGTGTAAATCATATCTTATTCAACTTGAACCATCCTACTATATATAAGCGGCTAGCGTGTGTCTGTTGGTGTGTGTGTGTGTATGTTTGACCGGAAATTCATAGCTCGAGTCACAGTAACGATAGCGCAGTGGTTCTTACATATGTTATAGGGGGTGGGATGGGGACACAAGTGGTAGGAACTGATAACGACTGATAATAGCTGATAAGAGGGGCTAGAAAGCGAGCATCGCCAATTTCGTTTTGTCGTTCATATTGGTACTAGAGCGTCTATACTTACAAGTGTTATGTGGGGTGGTCCCGGGACATTGGTGGTACATGAATGGAAGCGATAGCAACTGATAAGGGCTGATAAGATGCGCAGAACGCAAAAGTCGTCGATTCCGTTACCTGGCTCGCGTTGACACCAGAGCAACCATACTTACAAGTGTTATGTGGGGTGGGACGGGGACATTGTTGGTGGGTGCCAGAAACTGATAACGATTGATAAGGGCTGATAAGGCGCGTCAGAACGCAAAAGTCGTCAATTCCGTTACGCAGCGTTGACACTAGAGCGTTCCTACTTACAAATTGTAGTAAGTCGTAGTAGTACAAACAAAGGTACGTGCACATTATTTCGATATATATCCAGCTTACTTAATAGCAGTCGATTGCATAAATTTTCAATCAAGTCTTCAGCAAATGATAAGTTTCATTCTCTATCAAGAAAGCCCAAACTCATTAAACCGCTAATCCTTTCGGGGTTCTAAATAATGGTGAATGTAAATAAATGATAAGCCTTAGCTCCTCACTTATGTAAATAGGCATATTTCATTTTAATTTTGAGACTGACAGCAATCCTATTCACCGCTAAATTATCTGAATTCAAGAAGAATGCTGGATGTTTACAGTTGTCGATGAGCTTCAGTGAAACTGTGGAGGGTCTAACACAGTCAATAGTGAGATGGTTAATGGAGTATCTCATGCTGATATTCCATGGGTCCTCCAATTTCGCTAAAGCCTGCCGTGTGATGCGCGCGATAGCGGGCGAAGCAAAACTGGTTTCTTATACGCCGCGACTCGTCCGCTGACTCGGCCTTCTTGCCGTGCGACGGGCCTCCTGGGGGTACCTGTTTAATTGATCCCAACAAAACAACTCAAATCAGTAATCACTGAGAGTTTCGTTGATGTTTCCGTTGTTGAAGCTTGGCTGCAGTCCCTCTCCCCCACCTGCTCTCGAGGCAAATTTGATCCCTTCTCAAGGAGTTCCTTGACTGCTCATCCGGAGGGAGGTCGAGGAGAGGGGCGGATGGGGGTGGGAAGGGGAGGTAAGAGATCGTATGGTAACATAATCCATCACGCTTAACTTGTAACTGCCTACACGTTGGACACGTCGTTTTGTGAGCAGCCACGGCACAGTAATCCTATAATTCCAACTACTATTATTATAGGCTACACGGTGATGTGTACGGTAACGTATAGAACCGGATTGATTATTGAAGCAGTTCTTATGCGCGTCAGTAATTCTATTATCATTGCGATCCTTTAGCCTTTGTCACCGTTTCCCACTGCTGAAAACTTGAAATTTAAACTAGTAAAAAAGTGTAGACGGTGCCTCCTACTGCTTCGAGTATGATTCAGCTGCATTTTCACAATTTCAGAACGAATGAATCCGATTCAGTGGATAGACGTTCTTGAGGTGCCTAACTTTTCCTATCTACCTGATTTCATTATTATGATTTTATTATTATGATTTCATCATTCTATCGAAAATGTTAGGCCCCGTTCATACTTTGAGAATCGGCTTATATGCGAAGATGCGATGATGCGACCAAGCGATTCTATCAAATGAAGTGAGTGCATATCGATTGACTCGACTCCGCCTTAAAGCGTCACATGCGAGATAGCGTCTGGATTTCAGCGATCGCGCGAGGCGAAGATGCGATGGGGCGACCAGCGTGGAAGGATTTGATACGTGCCGACAGATAAGATTCAAGTCTATGGATGAGTCATTGATTGATTCCTGACGCGTCGCGGCGCGTGCGTCCCTTTGCGAACGTGCTACCAATCGCGTCTTCGCAAAATAGCCGATTCTCAAAGTATGAACGGGGCCTTAGGAAAAAAACTCAAAGGATAAAGCATTTGCCGTTGATCAATCCCTTTTTGGGGATGCGGCACGCATTCTTTTACATTCGTAGTGGCGTTTGAATGCGATGTGGCCTATACAATGACTTGCGGGGGCCAGCCGATGTACAAGTCAGTGTTTTTATCCTCCCAGACAAGTCTGGTACCAATTAACCGACCCCGGAGGGATGGAAGGCTTGGTTGGGCGACTCACGACCCAGGATTTGATCCCGGACCGCTCGCGTGGTAAGCGTGCCACTTGCCACTACACCACTTCGAAGATTGAACATGAGCAGTGAATTTTGCCCGCATCCCTGCTATCTTTCCGTCCTATGAAGAATGCATTGGAATACGCCGAGTTTTGGGTCAATGTTTCTCTTTGAATGGGTACTCATCAAAAACAACGTGGGTGGTGCTAATCAGTCTATTAGAACGATGCCCACTGCGAGTGAGTGTTTAACCCTTTGACGACAATGGCACCCACCGGTGGGTGCCACCTTATTCCTTATTTTTTGTGCACGCAAAACATTTGTAACACCCCATAAAATATAAGCAAGTTCCATAATATCTATGGCTAACACGACTTACAGAAATGTTTACTAAGAGCCAATTTATACAGAACCAGTTTTGCTTCGCCCGCTATCGCGCGCATCACACGGCAGGCTTTAGCGAAATTGGAGGACCCATGGAATATCAGCATGAGATACTCCATTAACCATCTCACTATTGACTGTGTTAGACCCTCCACAGTTTCACTGAAGCTCATCGAGAATACGCGTGATAACGTCTGAGCTGTGGTATATTGATCACAACTGTAAACATCCAGCATTTTTCTTGAATTAAGATAATTTAGCGGTGAATAGGATTGCTGTCAGTCTCAAAATGAAAACGAAATATGCCTATTTACATAAGTGAGGAGCTAAGGCTTATCATTTATTTACATTCACCATTATTTAGAACCCACGAAAGGATTAGCGGTTTAATGAGTTTGGGTTTTCTTAATAGTCAGAAATGAAACTTATCATTTGCTGAAGACTTGTTTTTTAAAATTTATGCAGTCGAATTCTATTAAGTAAGCTGGATATATATCGAAATAATGTGCACGTACCTTTGTTTGTACTACTACGACTTACTACAATTTGTAAGTAGGAACGCTCTAGTGTCAACGCTGCGTAACGGAATTGACGACTTTTGCGTTCTGACGCGCCTTATCGGCCCTTATCAATCGTTATCAGTTTCTGGCACCCACCAACAATGTCCCCGTCCCACCCCACATAACACTTGTAAGTATGGTTGCTCTGGTGTCAACGCGAGCCAGGCAACGGAATCGACGACTTTTGCGTTCTAGCGCATCTTATCAGCCATTATCAGTTGCTATCGCTTCCAATCATGTACCACCAATGTCCCGGGACCGCCCCACATAAGACTTGTAAGTATAGACGCTCTTTACCAATATGAACGGCAAAACGAAATTGGCGATGCTCGCTTCTCTTATCAGCTATTATCAGTCGTTATCAGTTCCTATCACGTACCACTTGTGTCCCCATCCCACCCCCTATAACATATGTAAGAACCACTGCGCTATCGTTACTGTGACTCGAGCTATGAATTTCCGGTCAAACACACACACACACCAACAGACACACGCTAGCCGCTTATATATAGTAGGATTTAGAATATGCCATTTAGCTCGCCACCATATTAATTGGGGTTTTAAATTATTAGGCCGAAGATTAATTACTAATCAGGACTTCTTCGTCTTCTCATAGCCCTCAGATACAGGAAGGGGTTTGAAGTGTACCGGAAATTCTCTTGGACACTTAAACTTTTAAAGGTTTTGCCCTCCTTCCCTTTGAAACGCGAGTTCCCCGTCCAAATTTGGAATTCTCTTGAAAACAATTACAGTATGAAAGCCTAGAACTGCAGTTATAACTGGTATACTGTTAAGTCAAAAATTCTACAGAAAAATTGCTTTGAAGGACAATTTTGCCTAATTGTGAGCGAGAGTTGGGCGCGCCAAAAACAGGCGTGGTCCCACGAGCAAGCTACGTGCAAATCCGCATTGCCGTCAAAGGGCTAATACATTGTCGACATTGATGACGACAGCGCGCATTTGGTTATTTTTGCCAAGTAGGACAGCTCGGCAGGCGTGGACTCTTTTTCAAACAAGGTGCGCTTTTCGGAGCTCAACGCTGCATGTAACGGAATAGAGTATAGTGGGAATTAAGAGGCAGGATCAATCGGCGGTAGTCTGTCGCCAACCTCTAAGGGGTATAACGATAACATTAGATCAAAATAAGGGGTCGTAAACCAAGGGGATATGCTCAGATCAGGGAAGTGGAGAGAAAGGAAAGCCACTTGGAATGCATGGAAAATTGGAATACGCACACCTACTCCTTCTTCCTCAGAGGGCGATTTCCAAATTGCACAGCGTCGCCGACTCCAGCCTTCCCTCAACTCTCAGAGCGCCTGTAAAAAGCAGGTTCCGCTGCTGTGTTCAGGCATATCGGACCATTCGGGCCATTCCATGGATGCGTTTATACTTAGATCAATGTATTATCTTCAGAATCAATACAAACAACCTGGGAAAGAGCCGTACATGTGTTAGACGAAGGGAATAACTCTGCAGAGGTGAGATGTCTCAATGTGCTAGAGTTCAGCAACTGTCATCAAAGCCAAACGGAGGAGTGGTGCACCACTTGAAAGGCTTTTGAGATCTGGAAGGCTGCGTTCATAATTCGCGACTTCGAAAATTAGGATACTAGGGGACAGGGTGTTACAATAGTAGTAGAATGGGATTAGATCGCTCTACTGGGATCGATGGAGAGTGGTAGATTAGCCCGTTCATTGTTCACGATTTGGGAGATTAGGATAGTAGGCGACAGGATAGTAGTAGTAGAGTAGGAGATTGCGCTGACAAGATTGGATACGTATCGATTGAAATCGCTGGAGAGTAGTAGATTGGGCGACTTCAAGCGAATAGATCAATACATATCTAATCTTGTCAGCGCACTATCCTAATCTACTACTATCCTAATCTCCCCGTACATATATTTTCATTGTCGCGTACTATCCTAATCTCCGGAGTCGCGAACTATGAACGCGGCCTTAGGCACCTACAGGCGGATCGATCAATACGTATCTAGTCTTGTGAGCACACTATTCTATTTTCCTAGTATCCTATTAGGACAGTAAAATCTCCCTGTAAATACACATCATTTTCATTGCCGCGTACTATCCCTAATCTTTGGAGACAGGAACTATGAGCACAACTTGACCTTTGCTGATTCTGATTTGGATTGGATTGCATGTGGATTCAATT
>MU897441.1:0-13043 GCA_036418205.1 Ostertagia ostertagi | reverse complement strand
TTCGGAACTACGCCAACGATCGAAGATCAGGGACGCTGCCGTTTTCGCCAAGGAATCGAAGATAAGGTGGGCCGGACACGTCATGCGATTTTGCGATGACCGTTGGACCAGAGCGGTTACCGACTGGATCCCTCGGGACGTCAAACGAACACCTGGACGACCGCCGGCCCGATGGTCAGACTTCTTCACGAAAGCTCTGAACGAAAGGAATGAAGGACTTCGTGTCCCTCGAGCGAGGAGGATCCACTGGACCACTCTAGCACGCGACAGGGACGAATGGAGACGTTGCTGGCGCCCGCTCGAGCAAATCGACGATCAACGGGACGACAGGTGATACAGGTGATCTATTCGCTTATGCTGGCTTTTGTACCTGATGCATTTTTCGACTTATGGGAAGTCATAAAACATCTGAATGAAGTGGTCTCCTTAATGGTGGAGCCGTGTTTTTAGTGAAGATTTCATCGAGGTGCACAGAGAAGGCGTTTCGCAGGCCACTTCCACATGTTTGAAAGTGAAGAAAGCCATGGAGTGCGGCACAATTCAAAAGTGTTAAGGACTAGGACACTTTCTTTGCGGGCCAAATTCAGGAAGTTACCCACTGCCGCCACCTGAGCCAATTTCAGGAACGTCTTCGGCTACCTCGCAGCAAACAAAAGGACTCAATTGGCGAGCACGTGGCAGAGTACGATGAAAACAGAGAACACTGCTCCTAAGTTGTAATCCATGAGCATCGTTCCCTAGTAATGCCTAAACACTTCGCCTAAGCATGGCTTATCCCACGGAAAAATGAATTCTCGAAACGATATTCCTGAGCCGTGGCCTGGCTGCTTGATTCATACCCCATCGACCCTTCCTTTATGTTCCGCGAAGAGGGCCCGAAAGGATCATGCTGGTTGAAGTTATTCGAAGATGTAAGGGGACAAATGCGGCCAGTGTATAGAGCTCTTCCAATGGACACCTCTTCCTCTAACAGAACCTTTCTCTGAACGAGCCTCTGCCACAAGACATCGAGGTAACCATAAAAACTACAGTAGATTCGAAAATAGTAGGGTGCAAGAACTACTGCATGTATGAATTAATTTATGGAAAAAAATACAACTGACTAAATCGAATGGACAACTGCCAAACAGCCAACAACTAGCCATGGTTGATTGTTTAGCGGTGTACAAACACAATTACTAACAAAACAAGAACGCAAGAAAACCTGCTGACCTGTTGATGAGGTAAGATGAAAGGGTACTTGTGAAGTAGGCGAAGCGTGGGAACCCATTCTGTATTTCTCGTCTTCAAAAACTGTACAACACCATTATGATCAGTCAATAATTCTACGTGATCCTTGCATTTGATCATTTTGAAATTCTCCTGGAAAAATAATTAACATAAATTTATGAATTTTGTTATCGTCTTACAGAGAAATTCAAAAAAAGTTAATGGACCAACTATAAGATGTCCCAGCGATGAAATTCTAACTAAATGAGCCACCAATGGTCGAGAATTCGGCGAGAAAAACGGCATTCATTGCGAACCAGAAAAGCCCAATCTTCAGGGAAATTCAATGTTTGGGTTCTCTCCACTTAGCTACACCCACTGAATAGACAGAGTGTTCGCCACTAAGGATAGGTAATGACAAAAAACATGATCATAAGGATTTTGAGTCATGGATCGAGCGCATGTCTCCAGAAGAACCTGAAAGAGGTCCTATTCACGCCGTCTTTATACTTTACGCGTCAAAAGGTACATAGAGAATGAGATAGTGGAGAGATGAGTAGCACTGCTTTCAGCTTTTCACATTCTCAGCCTTTAAGAGTGAGCAACGGCAGTAAATGTAGTTGACGTAATGGGTGAGTACACTTCTGGGAGCATATTGAGGTTCAAGTCCCATTCAAACAGATGTGCTTCACCCAGCACATAGTATCAACAAAATGACATTTCCATCGCAGGTGCGGTCAAAAGCAGCAGTCAAAATCAACCAAATACTGCCCACCAGCATTATCACAGTCGAAAGGAAGAACAACAAATACTAATAGAACTCACCTTCTTTGGTAAAATGTCGGCTAGAAATGGTTCGATATGCGGGTATGACTCGAGAATTTTGTTCCTTATTCCTTTCTAAAAATTGTGAAATTGTATAAATGGGAACAACGGTGACCGCAAGCAACGACCGAAAAATAACAAGCCTGAATGGAAGACTTCAGCTGGGTTGCCCCAGTTATATCTTCTTTCTCATCGAATTTCTTGAACATTCTGAATCCTGAATATCACCATCAATAGACTGTTTGAAATCGAACGCCCCAAGATAAACGTGTAATACGTTCGCCAATGTTGTGAAATGTCACAGGTCAATAAATCCAAAAATTTATTATTCAACATGTAACATAACAAGCATAGGCACTTAAAAATTTGGAAAGCTCACAGAGGAATGGTTGGTATACCAGCAACGACCAGCTTGAACTTAAGAAAACGAGTGAAATAGTAAACATGGGAGCCCTACGAAATGCTGTAACACTACGAAAAGCTGTAAGATCAAAAAGTCTAAATGTATCACAGTTGCAGCATAAAAATCAAGTTCGAAAGCAAGTTTTTCAACAAAAATGACTAGAAATGGACAATAAAACTGCAAACAAAACATCCTGGCTAGTAGTAAATGCAGCGTGTTCGATGGAAAGGAACCTGAATGGCTCTGAGAAGTTATATAAGAAGTACTTTCAAGCGAGGAATCTAATTACAACTGGACTGGAGAAGCAATAATAGCTGAGAGTAATTATGAATTGCTCACAAACTCCCACCCCCCACATCCCAGTCTCTTCCCTTTCCCTTTATTCTTTCCAAATCATTCCCTTGTAAGTTCTGCTTAAGTCCTAGTGCAAAAAAAAACTTGGAAGGAGGGTAGTACCCCTTCAATCGATCTTCTACAGAAATAAGGACACTCATATGGCTATTGTAAAATGAATCAAGAAAAAACACCAACCGCTTTCTCAATTTCGACCGCATGCTTACGTCGATAAACCCATGCGAAAATGTCCACATCTATAGCGTGAATTGGCCTGATGTCGCCAGCTTCCATGACACGCAACTTTTCGATAGCTGACACAATTCTCTGCAAAAAGAACTGTTAATGGCACTATGTATATGAACGATACGGCTGAAAAATGCAGAGTGCAAATCAAAGGACCGTTCGTAAAAAATCTAACAGAAAGGCCTAAAACAAAATAGATGTTCATCAAGTTCCCCGCCAGAACGTCAATCCCTTCTTTTACGGAAAATCTCCTGATGGCTAAAAAGCCTATTCTTTTTTCAGACTCGCATGAATGAAGAGGTAAGCCCGTGATAGATATTTGCTACGGTAGTCCGCTTTAAACCGTTCTATAACAACAGCACAGCGAAGTTTGTTGTCTGAAGAGAACTCGAATGGAGACCGAATATGGTGAATTCTGTCTTCCAGTTCAGAATATTGATACCAAACAAATTCGAAGTTTCAAATAGGGAACGACCATTGTTACGTCGTCAAAGTTTAAGTGATAATCTCGAAATCTCAGCACATATTTCTCACCCCCTTCCCAACAAACAACTTTGGTGTACTTTTGCACCTCTGAACAGAACTAAGTAATACTGAGTACCATACCTCGCACACCCATATAGATGCTCCACGCAATTCCACTTCTTCTGCGCTTCCGTTTGGGAGAATTTCACCAGATTTCAACAGCTTGATCAATTCAGGGGAGTACTCTAACGCACCAAGATAAGCCAGGGCTTGTGGCACACGATAATCGGCGAACATTGTTAGACTCCTAAAAAACGGAACATGATCAGCAGCACAGACCACGAGAACTCCTTGAAACTAGCCCTATGTCTTCGAAATCGCAAACGGGATCGTCTCCATCTAGTGCGCCGTACACATCCGCTACCAAAATTTGTGCGCGTTTCAAAAAGGAAACTGTAAAGGATCAGGTATACACGAAACTGGAATCGCTTCCGATAAACAAGCTTCAACTCTCAATGGAATAGGACAAAATTGATTACCTTTCTTGCCATTGAATACGGCAAAGTCTCTAAATGACTCGAAATTGTCCACAATTATATTGAGCAGCTTGATCGCGCTTTTTCCTGCTGCAACAACGCAGTTATAGAAGGAGCCATTCCACTTCTGAAAAAAAGGGGAAAAATTCAAATAAACAACGAACTAAGGCAAGATTGCTAATTACATTAACGTTCGGAAAGACATGAAACAAAAGCGCTGCCATACAAGCGACTGCTGTTTCCAGAATATATCCCTTTGACGCCCGTGTAGCCCGCCGGTGCCACACTAACTCGAAAGCGACTCGTTTTTCAAGGTTTATTTGGCATTTTTTATGTTTCAAAACTACACAAATACATTATCGAATTCCGCGGAATAATGCGCTAATTATTAATAATGAAATTGTTGGAGAGTTAATGACTGATGAAAAATTCAAAAAGAGATGAAGTGACACAGGCAGAACGGCAGCCGTCAAAGGGTTGAAACTATCTCAGACTACACCATTTCTCTTCAGAACATTCAAAAAAGAAGGTCAAGTACGGGGGAGGAAGCCTGTCCTTATTTAAAGAATCCCTGCGTCTCATGTATCTATTCAAGACGTATCACATTCCATCAGCTGGTCATCTGAATTTTGGAACCTCACCTCAAGGAGCACTCTTCCAGACTCGTTGATAGCCTTAACCCTTTCTGCGAGCAATGGTATAGAGTAACCTAAAAAACGGGATATGATTATGAACAGGGAGAGAGTGATTCCTTTAATTTCAAGACTTAAAAGTAAAGAACAGACACCTACCGCTGTCAGACTTGAAAATCTTGTCCACTTCCGCCTCGTTAGCCCTTGCCATCCATTCTGCTGATGTGATGTTTAGTCCCGATTCTAATGCCTTGATTTTTCTCGGTACGTTGCAATAGATTCAGAGGTACATCAAGAGCTATCCACAAGAACTATCTCACTTTGTTGATGGCAGCACATGCCGCAAAATATCCCGTATATTTGGTTCCTTCATAAGTCACGTCGTATTTGGATCCGCGATCAGGCCAAAACGAAAAGTTGACAGTGTCAGCGAAGAAAACCCTAAAATACAATTAAGATTATGAATTTCAGAGGAGCACAAAAGCATTACGTGACCAGGCTCACCAATCTATAGCTGCTTTTCCCTTGCCCTTGGGATGAACTGCCTGTGCAGAAAACTCCACTTCAGCCATTGAACCATCCTTCACCGCATCAAGGATCTGAATGTAAATGAAATTCAGACTTAGGGCCTTTACAATAACTGCGACAATTGTCGCCGAGTGAGGATTTACCAATAGTTGTGACAGAACCAAAAAATGTAGAGGTTACTTCACAAAACAGCTACAGTTCTGTTTCTTTCTTCCCTTTCAGCCGACATATGACCCAACGGATGGAAAGTTCTCTATAGAACCGATAGGGAGAGCATCAGAAGGATCTATTTTTTTTAGCTTAGGATTCGAACTCGGTGACAGGAAGTTTACAATGGCCATAGGAGGCGCTATTCTTGCCTAAATCTGTTCAGCAGCAAAAAATCTCATAGTTAAATTCGATGTGTTGAACAGTCAAAGGGCAGAACGAGGCTACTAGAACCAGCGTAAATTGTGGAAGAAAAAGACATTACACCAAAAACTCACCATGTTTGCAACGCGTAATACTCCTTTCTCATTGACTGTTATGTGCCTGGCGTTCTCCATGATAAACTTCCCCGATTCCAGTGGGGGCAGTGCTCCTTCCATCACGAAAGAATTGTGTCGAAGGAACGAACAATTGCTTCAACGAAATTCGTGAAGGTCGAGGCGAATTATTCAGTCCTACTGTAGCGCGGCGCACGGTGTGGCACCTTTGCAGACAAATGTTTGTAAATTACGTTTATCTTTATGTTGGCCCATATCTCCGTACCCTGTGCTCAAAAACTCGTCGCCCTTGTCGAATGTGGTAAGAATTTGACTTACTGCTTGGTTGCTGCGTAACACGTCAATGATACAATACGGCGTTTCCAGGTTTTGAAAGGACTTTTCAGTCGGACGAAAAAAATGCTCTACATCTTAAATTGTGGAATGGCCTTTCTACCAGGCGTATGGATTGAGCTGCTTGTTATGTTCCGTGTCTATATGTTGGCTGCTTATTGTGCTTTGAAAGAGTTGCTGTTCGAGGTGCTTTAAGGACTGCACCTTTCTTGTTTTGGCCGATGTCAGACTTTGCGAATCGCGCGATTCGCTAGCGTCCGCGGTCGCGTTGCGGTACCAGCCAATTGAGTGATTCACTGGCCGCGACGCGACCGCAGACGCTAGCGAATCGCGCGATTCGCAAAGTCTGACATCGGCCTTTATCATTGGTGAAATTGCTTTGCTTCCCAAGGCAGCGAATCAAGGAATCAAAAAACGTCTCGAAAATGAGATCCGGAAGTCTCGTGCTATAAGATCCGCTCGCAACAAGCGTGTTTTCATCACTGGAGCCGATGGCACGATTGGACGAGAGGTGAATTTCGTCTGTTGCTGCTGATTTGTACCCACCTCGATTATCGTTTTTGAAAAGCTTGCGGCGCTTTGTAGAGAATAATTCTCATTGAAGGAACTAGGAACTTTATGCTTCATTTGGGTAAGGAAATAGTATTACGTCGCGATCATATTCTTGTAGCTACGTTGCAGTTCCCTTTCGGTTCAGTGCGTACCCACACATAGCCATTTGCATTGGGATGCCGCTTTAGGTCATGTATTAATAGTTCCGATACCGCGTACCCTCGATGCTATCTTAGTTTGGGGGGGGGGGGCGGCGGGCGACGCTTTGTTCATCTGCTCCTCCAAAGGCTTATTCCAGGGCAGTTACTATTTCGCCATCACGTGGCAGTTTCAAAATACGCTCCATCGAAGGACTAAGCCTTGCAGAGGAAGACGAGACAAGCGCCGCGCCGCCGCGTGGTCCCCCCCCCTTTCAACGAAGATACCACCGTACCTCTATTTCGGATACTCAGGAAATCTTTCAAGTGTAGATCGTATGCCACAAGTGACAGTGGACGAGAAAAAATTCTCGGCAGTCGTTTCACTTGTGGTGATGGCCTGCAAATCAGCGACCTTGTCGTTTTCAGAAGTAGAGGATATATCTACTTCCTTCGAAAACCCTCAAAACTCAACTCATGATAAGTTGAAGTAGTGCAAAGAAAAAGAGCAGAAACGGCAAGAAGTAAGATAGCGAGGTAAGGCACAGTTTGCCCGTCGAAAAACTTCCCCCGCCAACAAAAACCCCGTGCTCTTGCCTTTGCCTAATCGCGAATGTATAGCACTCGACCTCAAGGATCGCGTCGCCTGGCCTGCGCCTTGCGATCCTACGGCTTCGCGATCTGGCAAGAGCACGTTCTGTCTGGTGAAATTTACTATGGAGTGACTTTTTCAAAGCAGCACGTTTATTCTCATTGATTCAGTCTTTGAATAGATCAATTTTCAGGTGGTTAAGTCCAAGATTCCTTACTGCCACATGCGCTTCACCTGTTACCGCATTGTTGGGAATCGTGCGAAAGCGAATGTATTGTTCGAATCTCTAAACGGATCCCGAATGCCACTGACACTTTATGAGGTCGACTTCGCAGACCCTCATGAGGTAGAAAGAAGAGCTTCTAACTCAATTGTGAATTTTTTATTTGGTAACCTTGATTTTTTTAGGTAGCTAAGTTTGCAAGAGGATTTCATTAACAGGTGTGGGCGAGATCAGTGTGGTGGGCCTTGTGGCGCGGCCACGTTGCTGGCTGAGTAGAAAGTATGTTCCGATTTCTCTGTATTATTACGAGAGCAACTTTCGCTCGATGTTATCGGTCGAAATTTCTCGTGGCGTGGAATCAGGCATAATTTATGCAATTCCAAGACTTGACCCAACCCATCCTGCTGGACTTGGCGCTCCTTTTCCGTGCGCGCGCAAACTAAATCGTCTTCGGTGACATCTTAGTAGTCACAATGTTCTTTTCACCATCCTTTTCGTGGGAATACAGCGAATACTTTAACGAGAATGGTAGAAACATTTTGTACGCAATTACCCTGTAAGAGGACTTCGGGTGCAGTACTTTTTACCTTTCCAGACAAGTCTGGTACTAATTTACCGACTTCAAATTGATAAAGAGTTTGCCTAATGGCCGATGTCAGACTTTGCGATTGGAGCGATTTTGCACCAATTGCAGGAGCGACGGATCGCTTGAGCGATGCGAGCGACGGAGATTTACGAACTGATGGCGCCGAATTATCGGTGGTCGGCGGTGTAAATCTCCCGTCGCGCTCGCATCGCTCCCCGCGAATCGTCCTCCTGCAATGTGCAAATGCAAAGTCTGACATCGGCCAATGACGTACGATATAAATTACATCCTCGGAGCGTGGACGCATGATAAGCACCTTCACAAGTCACTACATCGCCTTCGCCCGGCCAATTTAATTAAATGATAAATTTGATGTATTATTCACTTTTTCTGCATTGAAACATTGCTTTTGACAGCCACTCCGTAACCGTGCAATTCGCGTGTGTTGCAGCAACTGGATATCGTTGTATGTTTGTGCTTAGACACTATCGCGCCCTCTGCACATCACGCCCATCTCTTCAACTGCACTTCCCGTGCGTCTTGGTGCTGCCACCGTCGTCTTGACTCACCCTTTAGTTCAACACCCTGATGGCAATAAAAGCCCGCTAGCGTACTTTCCCTCGCGTTGACGACAGCCCCTTGTGCGTGTACCTCGGCACGTTTTCTGTTTTTTTTTTCCACAATCGTCATAACTTCTTCAATAATTCCACTACTGGTAATTGATGTACAGTTTTTCGGATAAGATCATGCATGCACACAATTTTGAAATATGAAAAAAGGATAAAGGATAAAGCATTTGCCGTTGATCAATCCCTTTTTGGGATGCGGCACGCATTCTACTTCCATTTGTACATTCGCAGTGGCGTTTGAATGCGATGTGGCCTATACAATGACTTGCGGGGGCCAGCCGATGTACAAGTCAGTGTTTTTATCCTCCCAGACAAGTCTGGTACCAATTAACCGACCCCGGAGGGATGGAAGGGTAAAACTGAAATGTGCCCACTATGCCAAATAAATCGAAAAAGGCTGGCCAGAATTGGGCAAAATTCTGACGCACATGCGCGTCATGCTGTCGTCAACGTGTTAAGCACATGTTACTTGACTTCTTCCTTCAATGATTTTTCATTTCTTTCTGGCTCTTCCTTATCTCAGCATAGTTCTTCCTGGCTGGCCCTTCCCTCCAGTTTTTTTGTTGTGATATCCTTCCAAAGGTGTTCCATAGTATTTTTATGTTGTGCTCGTGAACACAGTAAAAACTCAACACAAAACAAAACAAAGTAAATTCAACCAAACACGTGAGGTCATATAAACTCGCCAACGTGCTTTTTCGAAGGTTGAATACTTCAGTGGGAACATATTAGAACGTAAAAGGGAGTTAAAACATGTTCGTACTCTGTGACTGAAAAACTTTGACCTGCATTGGGTTTTAGAGAATAAATAGTGTAGTTATAAGAATATTGGTACTTAAGTCACAGTTTGGATTCATTGTTATGAGTTCTATTCAGTTTATTGGCGACGTCGAACGTCATATGTGCGTCAACGTGGTTTCGCAAGCCTTACTTTTGAATCTGTTAAAACCATTGCTGGCACGCGATGCAAGGATACTATTTCTGAGCTCATCAACTGCAACCGTATCTCACTACACGAGCTCTATGTTGCAAGGAGGTGGTTATTTTCGATCTGTTGTTCTTCGCAAGATCCTTCCTTTTCATCTGGAATAGAGATCACTAAATTTTTGAAACATTTGTTTATAGCAGTTGGATCTGACCCAATACCTGCATTCCCAATCCTGCAATTTTCAAAAGCATGTACTTATTATCCTCCTGCACCTGAGAGCCTTCTTCGAGGCGACGTCATCTAGCTGTTCCTTCTCAGCTTTGGGAGGGATGTGGAGTTTTGTGTCTTACAGTAAGTATGCTGTTTGCTAACCTTTTGCAGAGGGTGTTAACCGCATACTCCTCCTTTCATTCTCTTGTGTTGAACCACCGTAAGGTCTATTTCAGTGAAGGTGGGGGAGGCGTGTGGTGGATAATTCGTCCCATGCTAATAGCGTGTATAGCGATCTTCTTTGTGGGGGGGGGAGGCGGCGAAGGGTAAAACAAAAAGGAACACAGTTCACGTACTTTCAGGCCCTGCCTAATCTCTCGCGAAAGCTGGGATATTAGGCGGAACGATCGCATAATCAATAAACCGAAATACAATAAATGAATAAACGAACTAAACGAATACGAAAACCAAATAACGGACGAATATGTCGTATCAAAAACCCTTTGGAAGAGTCCTTACCCATTCGAAATTCTATGTTCCAAAACGCGTTTAACAGCATCCACCGTATCCCGCCGCTTTGATTCCGCTTTGCTTGAAAAGCTCTGTCATTTTTTGCACACCCAAACGACAGGCAGTGCATTCGCGTGCGCCACCATGTGGCGCACGCCGCCACACAGGGTAGGGTTTATGTAGGCTTATGCGAACAGCAGGGTTAAGACGGGGCTAAAGTAGGTGTCCGTGTCTCATCATCCAAAAGAAGAGATTTCCGTTGACGACAAGTTCGTAACCCGCCTTTCCGCTCTAAAACTAGGGTGCAAAGAATGAATGGAAGCTGTAGGTGACATTATCGAAAAATGCGAAACAACAACCCCGAGCAAGGATGTGGCTATATTTAGGGGAAGGGGTCTCGGGACGTGCGAACCATGGGTAAGCCACCCATCAAATAGTAAACTTATGTAAATTAAGACAAAATGTATGTAAAATTTATTGTAGGTTTGTCAAAAATCCAGCCGTCCAGGTCCTGGGAAGATATGTTATTCCACATTGCTGAGAGTAACACTGCGTCCCATAATTATACGTCCACCTAAGAATTTCCCAAAATCTCAGAAATACAGATGTTTACGAAAAAAGTCTCCTATGTGACAATGTATCGCATATAAATACGCAATTGCCTATGAACATCAATTTTCTATTTGAGATCACAGGAATTTTTCCCAATAATTTTTGTGTAAAAGGCCACTCAGCCGACGTCCCAAAATTATACGTCCACCTCACGTTTATCGATTACTTTTCACTTCTGTTCCACGAAACTTTTTCATTGTGGTAACACTTCACTTCTTAAGAGAACAGCATAATAAAGACTGCTGTTGGATTTTGAGAAAGGGAAAATGTCGCAAAAACTGTTGAACAACGGCAACCGCACCAGATTTGGTCCAGATTCACGCCAAGCTTGAGAATTTTTTCAGGGGTTTCACATGATATGGAGCTTAGAAGAGCTCTAAAAGTCTCTCATTACTTTTCGATGGAAACAAAGGCGGTACATCCATCATCCAACGGTGCTCTGTCATCGAATCTTCTTGAGAACTTTATGCCTCAACAGACTTTTGTTTCATGCATGTAAAGGAATCCCAAGATCGTTCTTGATCGGAAAATGTGAAAGACGTTCATTTGTGGCAAGGAATCGTGGCGAAAACTGGGCTGATTTTTGCATGAAGGTGCAGCCGAGCCGACTGAAGTAAGGTTCGCTTCTGCCCGATATGTTTTGGCATTTGTTTGTTTCTTCTCACGTCTACCTTTCCCTTAAGATAGCTTTTTTCTTAGAGGAGCACTACTAAAAGAAAGAAAGGACTAGAAAAGACATCTTAGAAAAGACGGAGCCGGAGAACAAAACACTCATGCATAGAAGGAAAAACGAAGAGATACGCATGGGCTCTAGCTACACTACAGACCATAATTGCACGTCATCGAAGGCGGAGTTGGCCTCGAACGAGGCGAGATGCGGAGGAGAAATACGAACGGCTATAAACCTTCATGCAAAAATCAGCCCAGTTTTCGTCACGATTCCTTGCCACAAATGAACGTCTTTCACATTTTCCGATCAAGAACGATCTTGGGATTCCTTTACATGCATGAAACAAAAGTCTGTTGAGGCATAAAGTTCTCAAGAAGATTCGATGACAGAGCACCGTTGGATGTATACCGGCCTTTGTTTCCATCGAAAAGTAATGAGAGACTTTTAGAGCTCTTCTAAGCTCCATATCATGTGAAACCCCTGAAAAAATTCTCAAGCTTGGCGTGAATCTGGACCAAATCTGGTGCGGTTCCGTTGTTCAACAGTTTTTGCGACATTTTCCCTTTCTCAAAATCCAACAGCAGTCTTTATTATGCTGTTCCTCTTAAGAAGTGAAGTGTTACCACAATGAAAAAGTTTCGTGGAACAGAAGTGAAAAGTAATCGATAAACGTGAGGTGGACGTATAATTTTGGGACGTCGGCTGAGTGGCCTTTTACACAAAAATTATTGGGAAAAATTCCTGTGATCTCAAATAGAAAATTGATGTTCATAGGCAATTGCGTATTTATATGCGATACATTGTCACATAGGAGACTTTTTTCGTAACATCTGTATTTCTGAGATTTTGGGAAATTCTTAGGTGGACGTATAATTATGGGACGCAGTGTATATCACAGCCGCGTATTCAACGATAGTCATAAATATACAAGAAAACAAAAATGGGCGCGTGCACCACCATGTGGCACACGCCGTCCGTTATGGTTGAAGCAGGAAATCATCATGACCTCTGCGCTCATCATGAATGAAAGTACTACTTAGTTTTTCCCTATGGGACGCTTTTGCAGATCTCCTCTCTTACTACGTTGGCCCCTACCAAGCATACTGCTTGTCGAAGCTAGTTCTCTCAGTGTATATCGAACAGTTGTCTCAGCATCGGTTCGCTTTATACTATTTTTTGATGAAGCATTGCGTGTTTGCTGTTCAAGTGTTGACTCTTTCAGGCCACAACGCATTGCAACTATGCATCCTGGAGTGGTACCTGGAACCCTTTATCGTCACAACAATATGCTTGTGAAATTCGTGTCTTACTTCATTCTGCCCTTTTTCCTGAGGTAGGCTCGTTCGTAATTCTGTGTATCTTGCTTTGAGTGTATGGCACTTATCGTTTGCAGCAATAG
>MU897439.1:0-10574 GCA_036418205.1 Ostertagia ostertagi | reverse complement strand
GCATGAGAAAATTGGGTTTAGATTCAAAAGCATCAGATTAAACAACGTGAGTTTTGGGAGGCAATCCTATTATACAACCATACAAGCTTCCAACGTTAAGATCTCGTGGATGTGCAGAGAAGAAACAAATTCAAATAACTTCAAGGGCTTTAACCACTGGACGCGTCCACAGCCTACATAAAACGATGAAAAATTCTTTGAAATCTTTCCATGGGTGGACAGGTTCCCATCTAGGAAAACTGAACGGTAACTAACGAGACTTCCGCGGAAACAGGAGAACGCTAATGACGTAAATCGAATTTGCGCATCACAGCCTCAGCCGATGGAATTTAATACATGAACTTCTTGACTCTCGCATAGTTGTCTCATAGTGGAAGTAGCATGGCAGCCGAATTCCATCCAAGATAGAATCTCGAAGGAAGCTCCTGTCGATCTTACTGTTCCGGATGATGGGATCCAAAAGCAGAGCGGTCACAAACTGAATTTTCGAAAATTCTGATACCGAGCGCACCGTCCAATTCCATTTATTAGGTCGTGAAGAAAGTTCTTGCGCTTTTGGAAATGGCGTTTTGGAAATTGCCGGTTATACTGCGGCTCAATCGATTTGATTCGTAGCCAATCTTGTCCAACTTTTGCAGGGTTGGTTGTGGAATGTGCGTCGAGCTACCTGTCAGGGACGAGCCGGTTCCTTTATAATGAGGAATTTCGAGCATATGTGCCAGAGTTCTAGGAGTAATTTGACACATTATCAGGAGTACTTTTTCCACATTAACAGATCCACCTGGTTACGAAAAGCTAGACCAGCCGCTGACCTTATGAAAGTCACCTCAACCTTCCTTCAGTGAAGTTTCACTTTTGCAAAGTTTGTAGAGCCTGATCGCGGTCGATCACTTCACCAAAGGTTCGTTCTGTAGCAAAGAATCCGTTCTTGTCGTGCGTTGCAAATGATCAAAAAGTCAGGTCGTTTTCATGGCATGAAACAAGCTAGAACGCGGCGAACGACCCTTCAAAATGGTGAGCTGTCGCGGCACGCCCTATTTGAATTTTTGGGACTTTCCAGCTCTTCCCGTACAACAAGAAAACACAATGCAAGTGCGATAGTTTAGGAGGGAACCCTCTCAATAGATTTGTGCAAACGTGCTTCAACCAGAACGTTCGACTAATCGTTGGCGTTGTCCAATCTCCGATCACCACCCTCACAATCTTTAGGGCTCTCGCTATTCTTACAAAAGCTTTTTGAACAATTGCTTCAGACCATATTTATTGCGAATCTCAGCCAAGTGCGTCTATAATATCTTGACCTGCTTCCTCTCCATACTGGCCTGCTTTGAGCTAGAAAAAGGAAATCATGCAAATTTGCTCTTGGAGTATGCCGTATTCAAGGCTTCAAAAAATGACAACTAAAAATAAGGAACATAGCTAGCCTAGCTGTTAGATAGAACAAGAAAAGCTCTTCAAAACCACATACAGCTCATTGGCAGCTTGCTTGAATTCGTAACAAAATAAAGCGTTCAAAAACGAAACACCGAAAAGCGCAAGAACTTTCTTCACGACCTAATAGAACGAGAGTCGGCCAGCCAAACCCCCGATATGAAGTATCAGATTAATATACTAATACTATAGTCGATACTGATGGTAATGTATGTAGTATACAAACAACATAGTCAGATGGATCACGCTGCTCTTCAAAAGGTTGGATGAAATTCTAAAGCTCTCTCATTTTAGTTAGGTTACAAAGTTCGAAGCGGCCATAATAACAGAACAGTGTTTATTGCTAGATTGTGCTGCCAATTGAGTATCCCGTTTCAACCTTTCTGGCCCTCTACGTGGATCCCATTTCTTGGGGTCACTGCCATTTATCCCGACCAGGCCTGCATAAGGTCGTAGCTAAAATTTACAATTACGTTATCCTTTTCTATGCACTATGCAGATACATAAAATGCGCACATTTAAAAAGGCTCCGCGAAAAAATGCAAGTCGGCCATAATGGAGGTAATATTTACTAACAAACTAACATGAAAGCAGCTCTTTTGAGTGTGTAGGACGACGCACATTTTGCAGCGAAAGAGTAGGATTTCATTTCCTCGCTTTTATGTGGAAATTTTTCATGAGTGAGTGCGAATTTAGATTTCTTGTTCCTAAGCACGAGAGCCCGAAGGAACGTTAAGTAGCGCGAGCACGAGAGCGGAATTTGACTTTCAAAAAGCTTGTTTTGAATCTTTCTCATCGCTACGATCCTGTTTTTCTGTTTTTCTCTTCGCTTACTTATACGAGTATCGTTCATCTAGTCGCCATCAATAGACAGTTTCAGACATCCGGATTGACGGCACTCATGATTGATGTTTCGGGACTTCAAAGCTGATTTGATAACTTCGACTTCTCTTCCGGAAAAAGAACCAGTCAACTCAGAAAACGATAAGTAAGTTGCGTTCATATTAGTTTTTGGAAAGCGTCGCTTCAGGATTCAGAGCATGGTCATGTAGGCGTTGAAGTTGACAATGTAAAGCCAGTGCCGCGAATTAGAGCTCGCCTTCTGGGAGACTTGTGGGGGCTCGTTGTATCGTCCTATAAATAGTTACATTCGATATCACCGAATCGCTTTTGTCTATCCGTTTGGTTGGCAGCCACCGTCAAACTGCATATGAAAGTATTCAGACAAATTTTGGGGGCGGGGGGAGGAGGAGGGGGAGAGAAAGGGAAAGAAAGCGTCTTTCGCCTCTCGAGCCTTTGTTGATCCCTCGAGGTACCAACATCCGCGCAATCTTTAGGAAAATTCAAGACGCTGTTTGAATTCACACAGATTCACTTTCCATACATTCGACTTTCAAAATTTCGTTTCTTTTCTCAGATTTAAATAATTTAAAATTAAATTACATTTCGAAAATTCCACACATTAAGCTACTCGAGAGAAATTGATTTGGCTGCTTTCGCTCGTGTTCTGTGATCACATTCTTACCAGAATGAATGACAAGAAATGGAATCTATTCTGCTCTTTGGTTGCCCTCCCTACAACGATCAAGAAAGGGGCTCCTCACTGAAGGACACAGCCCGCAATCTAATTCGGGATTATTTAGCTCTAAGATTGGGCAAGAGAAGCGAGGAGGAGTGCCAGTAAACGAGAAAGGCAATCAACGTTAAGGGCTCCTTCTTTGTAAGTCAACCATCATTTGTCCGAGAAAACATTGAGTCAAAGAGAGAGAATACACGGGACAGCACGTCTTACGAGAGAGCACAGACCACGTGTCTTGCGAAAATTACCACAGCATACCACAGCAGCGGTTGCAGCGCTCAAAGCAAGTGATGGTGCTGCAACTTCTATGCCTTGGGAGTCTTCTACCCACTCACACAGAGTATCGCCTTGAGGGTCTACTCGCCAGTTTGAAGAAAGTACCGCGAGTAAACGATTACACTCACTAAGATTCCAGTCATCTGAGAACGTTGTAGATGCTTTAGCTAAATATTATTAATAGGTACAATTTCGCTAGGATCATGATTAAGTGGAACGACTTTGAACAGCAAAGTGTTGCTTTCGTGCGAATCCGTCGAAGTATTCAGCTTTTGAGGCTGTGAGCCTTCTTCAAACCTCAACCTCTGAAGTGTGCATCTTGCTAAGGGCCCCTACGAATAAACGGTGTGACTCTAGCCAACCAGTATGAAGGCAGGGACGCGAAGTTGAACGCTAGCACAAAAAAGAAATGTTCCGTCGAAACGTTGAAATTAACTGTTTGCTCGCTTTTTAGTTTAGCTGTGATAAAGCACTGAGTACGAAGGAGGGAGGATAGACAGGGGATCACTACAAAAGAGAGCACCAAGAGACCACCATTTTGTAAATGAAGGGAAGCGGGAACGATGTAAGTGGCCCCTGAGCCCTTTGCGTCATATAGCGCACTTTCGAGCCGCGGGAACAGGACATCTGCGAATTCAAACGACAGATTCATCCTAACCACCGAAAAGATCGATTCACCTTAGCTCATCGCAGGGTGTGCTCCAAAAGCTGCTATTTTCAAATTACACCCAGAATTTTGTGAATACTCAATAGATCTTCCTTTTTACCATTTGGACATGTATTAACATAAGTCTTTGATAATGCTAAGTTGGGGTCACCGCTGTGTTGTCCACATAGCTTTGCTTATCAAGTGGCGTTGCACTTGATAAAAGGCCTTATGTGATTGGATCGACGGCATATAGGCCTATCAGGCTGCTACGTGGATAAGCTGCTTCCAACATACATCGCTGGATATCAGCAAAGCATGCTGGCAACAGCTTATCCACGCACTTCTATCAAGTGCACGTCACTTCCGGTGACACACCTACCCCAACTTTCGGATATCGACTGTATGTGCCTCACTTTTTGACGTTTGATGTCATCATTGAGGCCAAAGCCAGAACAACATTGACGTCGAAGTGTCTCGAGCAGTACCATGCCTGTACGTGCCCGACAAGATATAAAACATTATCTGCTAAACGGGAAGCGAAGGCTTCTGTTTTTGGCCACGAAGCGTCCTGCTCGTCCCTATGATATCTTCCTTAGCGGCATGGAACAGCATAATTTATTCGCAACAGTAATATAATAGTACTTATGTGGAATTTGGTTGTAGACGTTCCTCAGTCTCACTGTGTAGTACTGTCTGCAGTTTCGCATATGTTTTTTTCCATATTGACATATTTTTGCAGAAACTTGATTTATATTTTCTTGAATTATAAAGTTGGATGCGTTTTCATATGGATCCAAAATTGTGTATGTTCTCCCACAAAGATTAGGATCGGATTGCTAATAGCGGTCATAATGAAAACAGCCATGATCATAACATTTGGTATCGGGATGGTGTCTAACAACTGATGTTATTTTGTCAATATGACAAAAAGCCTGTATTGATTCGGATGCGAGTGGCTGGAAACTTCCCACAATTCGCC
Organism: Ostertagia ostertagi; assembly: GCA_036418205.1. Taxonomy (NCBI): domain Eukaryota; kingdom Metazoa; phylum Nematoda; class Chromadorea; order Rhabditida; family Trichostrongylidae; genus Ostertagia; species Ostertagia ostertagi. The sequence goes on along the minus strand of MU897439.1, from coordinate 5,660 downwards.
ATTGCTTGTAGTTAGTTAATTTACACATCTCGTCAGCGAAGCTGGAAACAATAGGGGGCCTACGCTAGGAGCCCCTCACCTATTGTTACCTGCTACTAATCCTACTTTGAAGCTGCAGCCCTACAGAGACCAGCGTAGGGGAATTCTCAATCTAAATACCAGTTCTGAGACTTCTGAGTATATTTTTCGGCTCCTCTCTTGCCAAACAGTATCGCTTTCAACATTTTTTGCACATAGAGCAGAGAAGTCAACATTTTGCGTGAGTAGTTTATCGCTGGTCTACGCTCAGGCTGCGATTGATTATGTGGAATCATTCCCTATTTCCTAATATGCGCACACATGTATCTGCGAATTGGAAAAAATCATGGTTAGATTAGAAGAGGGGCTGGCTGGAGGCCTCAATGATAAAAATCTGGGCAATATCACATGCATTTGACTTTTTTGAATGGCACTTGATTTTTTAGTTGTGCACGTAACACAGCTCGGTGTAATTAAATAAATATATTTATATATTATATATTAGCATTTCATAGAGGGCATCTTGGTTTACATATCGAGGAAACAAACCTTGATCCAATAGCTAACATTTCATAAAGTCTTCGCGCAGTGAATCACCTGCTTCACCAAGCTGGTCTTTGAGTTGCTGCCACTTGCCGGCTTGCAACTAATTCCTCACCGCATCCGTCTGGCTAAACCGGATTTTGCAGATCTTTAACATTTTGACAACGAGCGAGGTTGGCACTATTTAGCTCACACAATATCTTCACAAGAGACAATGCATACCAGAATCAGAATAGTTCTGGTGCCAAGTGAACAACTCAGTGATGTATAGAGTTTGAAGTGCATGTTTGCAATTTCAACCATGTGATGAGAAGACTCCCTACCACACCATCTTTTCTTGCTGAGATCTTATAAGCCGAAGACTTACTCTTCTATCACATTGCGGGCCACCGTATCCGCTGGGACAGATGCATTTGTTACAGTCACGAGGATTAGGGAATCCATGATTCTTACAAGACGACGGCTACATATGTCTACAAAGCATTTACTATAAGTTTCTATCAGACACTCTTGCAAGTTAGTGTTGCATACCTGTGCAATTGTAGTGCTTGTTCGTCATTAGCAAATCATAGTAGCCAATAAAAGGCGAACCAAGTGTTTCGGTGTAAGAACGTCTTTTGGCACCATTGCTGGCTTAGCATCTTTAGCAGCACTTAAAAAGGCAGCCTATATCCTCAGCCCTCTGAGATAGCTTTTTTCATTATCTTACCTGGTAGCTCCGTAAGTGCATAATATTACCCCAATCATACGTCAGGTTGTAGTTGTAATTGTTTTCAATTGTTCGCAGCACGAACTGGTCCGCCCAGTCACGCTGAAATCGTACAGGGTTGGACAAATTTCATGACACCTTCAAGAATACCTTAGATATAAGCTATGTCGACAGTAATTCATCACGGTCATATCTAGAGTGCGTGTGGAAAAATCTAAGAGCATGGCCATTTTCGTGAGCAGCAGTTCCGACCTAAATCGGAGAAACTTATGAGTTCGCTTAATAGGATAGAGATCAAAACACTGTCCCGTTAAATGCCATTCACCCTACGCAGCAGGGTGATGGTGAAGTATCGGTACGGTTTACTGACCTCACATGAGCTACACAACTAAATTCAATAAGGTTTGATCGAGTACTTTCCCAAAATCTTTTGATGGGCTTCTCCTCAATTTTAGTGACGACGTTACCAGGTGTAAGACCCCTTGATTTTTACCGATTCGCAGCCTGGACCAAGTGGAAGACTTCGAATGGCACCATTTGGCATAGAACGACGCAAAACTTCTCCTTTGTACACTCGTACGGTGTCCCTTACTAAATTAATCTAATTTAATTTATGATAGAATTGAGCTATCCCTGAGCCTCATGTGTGTAAGATGTTCTTCAGGAAATCAGTGATGAGGACTCATTCAAAATACTTTATTGGTAAGCTTTCGCTGTGCTAACAGCTTCTTCAGACCTAAACATACAAATCAAGCATAACATACGTACGCTAATTCTTAGAGCATAAAGCTATACGAACGTACTAACCGGGCATGTTTAGGTCTGAAGAAGCTGTTAGCACAGCGAAAGCTTACCAATAAAGTATTTTGAATGAGTCCTCATCACTGATTTCCTGAAGAACATCTAATTTAATTAGTTATTCTCTGTCCCTTGCTCCTGCTTGTCTATTCTGCTTTCTTACCGTATTTTTCTTCTCTAGTATCGATGCACATGTTGTTCATCCACAGCTCCGTTGCCTTCTTGAAGACACTTTTTATTTCTGGGGCTAAACACAGCTGGTTTAGTTTTGCTAGCTTGGTGTTATATGATCAACGATTGCTGTATTGATGAGACTGACTTGAAAATTTACTGTCGAAGAAGTAGTTGACCCCTTGATGCCATCTTTTGCCAGGGTACTCTGTTTCTTTCATGGCTTGTCGCTTGGAGCGGAGTACCGTCGCTGATTTCGGCAATGATCTAATCTTCCTGATCTCTGAATTTCATTATGTTTTGAAGGAGTAATGCCTCTGGACTGCCTCAATATTAATATTTTTAGGCTTGACGTCACCTCGCTATTGAAGAGCAAACTTATCTGGAATTTTTGGGGAGAATTGCTGAATTTTGACATGGTATGGCTAAATCTTGGAAGGTTCGCTAGTTAGCACTGGTTGTAATTCAATCCCCCTCAAGAAGTGTACAGCGATAGCCACATTGAAGCCACTTGCGTCTTTTCCTCACGATAGCAATAAGGCGAACTGAGTCGCAACAAAACCAACTTTGAAAGGATCATATCCCCTTGGAAAAGAGCACCGGCTATTTCGGCTGTTGATATTGATTTCCTCAATTGAGTCTCCCATTGGTTGCACTTTGTCAATGGACTTTCTTTTGAAAAGCTAAAATATGTAACAGATTACCTATTACAAATGACACCCTTTATAGAACTCGAAAACCTTCAGTCTTTCCAGGAGTGCCGTTCTTTGTTCCTTAGTCAAAGCTTTTTCAGTATTTTGTCATTGAATCCGCTCAATCATTTCTTGAAAACGGCCATATTGTTTTTCAAAGTTTAGAAAAAAAGAAAAAAGAAAAAAAAAACACTATCCCCAGGCAAGAAGGTTGCTACGCGGTTTATCAAACGACATAAAGCAAGCAGCATTTTGTGACGTCGCTTCGTCGCATCCTTCAACAACAGCTTAAAATAGCTTTATGATTAGCGATGTAAACTGTTCTTTCGTCAAAAATTACTACTAAAAATAGATGAATGGGACAGCAGTTGCTTGCCTCCTCACAGAGCTCTACCGGCGTACATGTTTTCCGAGTGCAAGCTTTCTCATGAAAAAGATGTAAATATAACATAATAGTAAGTTGTTATACAATAGATGAAATTTCGATAAGGAATGTAATGATATACAAAACAGCATGAAGCATTTCATCTGCCGAAACGGGTCAGTGACACGTAAGTTAGAGACGGAGCGTATGCGCTGCGACAGTCAAGACTGTGCCAGGCGTATTTCGTGGAGAGCGAGTAGGCAATGATAATTCTTGCTGGCTCACTTTGGTTTGCAACTGCTCAGGGTAGCGCTGGCATTAGCAAGCGATGAGTAGTACTGCGTTGCAGGCTATGTTATTCAATTATTAGTTGAAGGTGCGCTCATGAAGCTGCTGGCAGATGTCTGAATAATTGCAGGTCTGGAGATCTATTTTCGACTCTGGTCACTCGGTCAAAGATGAAACCAGGTAACGTACCGGTGAGGATGCGATGGAACCGGGGCGCTGAGAAAAGCAAATAAACATTATACGAAGTTATACGACGGAAATATATGGAAGTAGATCGTTTTGTCAAGAAGTCTTGTCGTCGTGATAAAAAAGAGTATCTCATACAAAAAGGAATTGAAGCTCAACAAGCAGCAGATCGTGGCGACACGAAAACCCTTTATCGCATTGTGAATGAGCTGACAGGAAGGCCAAATCCATCAAATGTTCCTATTCGAGATAAAAATGGAAAACTTCTGCTAAGTGATGAAGAACAAAACGATAGGTGGCTCGAGCACTTTCAAAACGTGCTAAACCAACCCAGTCCAACAAAGACCTATTGTTTCGATGAGATAGATTCAGCAGAAGAGCTCGACGTGAACACTGGAGACATAACTACTGAAGAAACGGATGAAGCACTCAAATGCCTTCGTAACAAGAAAGCTCCAGGATTGGATGGCATTCAAGCAGAGTTATTGAAAGCGGGTGGTGAAACAATGATCGAAGCATTAACTAACTTGTTCAACCGGTGCTGGAGTCAAGAAGAAGTCCCAGAGGATTGGAGAAAAGGAGTCATTGTGAGACTGCCTAAAAAAGGAGATTTGTCCGAATGCGGGAATTGGAGAGGCATCACGTTGCTTTCAGTACCGGGGAAAACGTTTTGCTTGATACTTCTACGAAGACTTCAAAGCGCCATCGACACGTGTTTACGAGAAGAACAAGCAGGATTTAGGAGTGGAAGATCATGTTGTGAGCAAATCTTCACTCTCCGTAATATTGTCGAACAGTGCATAGAATACCATCATCCCCTTCTTATCAACTTCATCGATTTCAAGAAGGCATTTGATAGCATCCATCGTGATTCACTGTGGAAAATTCTTAGAATATACGGGATACCATCGCGCTTCATCAGCATCTTCAAGAACTTATACCTGAACTCCTCGTGTTGCGTAAGAACAAATAATGGCCACACAAACTTCTTTGAAATCACCACAGGAGTACGACAGGGATGTATATTCTGTCTCCATTGTTGTTCAATATATGTCTGGACTTTATCATGCGAAAAGCGATGAGACGAACAGAAACAGGATTGAGCTGGTCTAACGGGGAACGCTTGTCAGACTTGGATTTTGCGGACGACATTGCGCTTCTTGCGCAAGAAGAACGTGAGCTTCAAGAAGCAACTACGAGCCTGAACAGTGAAGCAACAATGATCGGCTTGCGCATCAGCGCCGAAAAATCGAAAGTCATGAAGATTGGCCCCAATGATGTGCAAAACGGTCATCAATGTTGATGCAAAACAATTGGAGACTGTGGGAAAATTCACTTATCTTGGAAGTGTAGTTGCTTGTGATGGAGATGCAGAAACAGATGCACGGATACGAATAGCAAAAGCAGCAACTGTATTTCAACGACTTCAGCCAGTATGGGCAATGACTTCCATTTCACACAACATCAAGATACGCCTATACCAATCAATCGTGATTTCCACCGCGTTGTATGCAAGTGAGACATGGAAAATAACTGCTGGACTCGTTAAGAAAATAAATGCCTTTCATCAGCGTTGCCTTCGCCGAATCATGAAAATACGGTATACAGCCCACATCACTAATCAGGAAGTCCTGAGCCGCACAGGTATGAGCAGCCTCCACGTGGTTGTGGCACGGCGCAGACTCCGACTGGCTGGACATATTCTACGTATGCCTCAACATCGTATTCCACGAAGGGCCATGTACTGGATTCCTCCAGGAGCCAGAAGAGCAAGAGGCCGTCCCAGAAACACGTGGAGACGAACATTCGATAATGATCTAAAGATCATGGATGTTTCTAGGGACGAAGTGTGAAATACTTGCGCAAAATCGTCAGCAATGGAAGAATTCGT
>MU897437.1:0-11722 GCA_036418205.1 Ostertagia ostertagi | reverse complement strand
TCTATAATATTATATTTCATGACAAAGTATTATATCGAGTGTCGACTAACAATATTTTGATCCTTGTTTAATTGTTTTTCAAATTCCTGCATAACTCTGTACTGCGATTATCATCAAAAAAGCATGAAAGGATGCAGCATCTGACGTTGGCCGTCTTTTTTGGGATGCGCCATGCACACGACTTCTTTGCTCATTCGCAGAAATATTTGAATGCGTAAACGATCTGTAAATCTCTGGAAGGTTCCAGCTAGGCGATCCCCATCTCAACATTCACACCCTTTCAAGAAGTTCTTGAGTGAGTACCCCCGCGCGATAGAACGCTTTTTCTCAAGAATGAGGGGATTTCAATCAAAGCTGTGGCGCCTTTAGAGTCACTTTCGCCTGCGCCCCATCATCCTCTGTACTTAAGGACAAAACTCGCAATAAAATTCATGTCCATGAAAGGGAAAGATAGGTAGTAGAGAGGGTATAACAGGGTTCACGTAGACGATATTTGGCGCTTTCGCGGCGGAAATATCCTATCGACAAATTAATGATTTGCAAAAAAGTGCCCAGTGGAAGCCAAACATACAGTACCCCGCATGCGTGGTTCTTCTAAGGAGTGTTTTCCACATGTGGTCACACCTCTCCTTGAAATCCTACCAATTCCAACTTTCGCTTTTTGGGTCTTGGATTAATGCTCTCCGCAGTACGAGGGCATATTGTTATGAGAATATGATAACGATAAATACTCATAGTATAATTACAAAAGACAAGTTGTTAAAACGATTCACCGAAGCGCTAACAGCCTGTGGTTGACTCCAACTCCTCCAAAATGAAACCACCAGGAGAGGGTAGGGTGCACTTTCTCGCGTGCTTTTGAATATTTTGCTTGATTTTCCTTCACAGACGCTTCACTCCTTACCACGAGTTCTGCCGTTTAAACTCCAACCTTAAACCTTGAAACCTTGAAACGACTCTTCAAATATCGTTGGCCAAGCAGAATTTTTGACACTGAAAAGGAAATGCGTCAGAAGACGCCAAATATTCTGAACAGCCAAATCCATCACTTTGCTTCGTAATCACATCCACGCAGATCGAATATTTACAACTGAAACACTGCCCCAAACATTGACTCTACCAAAAGACGTTTTGTGGACCAAATACGCCCGTTTGGGACCCTATACTATTATCGTGTCGTAGTGAAGTTCACTACGCATCCCAATGAAATTGCAAATCGATTCAAATTCAATGTATAAACAAAATGAACAATCAGCTTTGGCTTATTCAGGATTCGCTGCTTTTTCTAGCTTTCATATCCTTGCTTTATCATCCTTCATAATTGCAATGCTGAATCCTTTTTTGACTCTCGTTTCACTGTGATTAGATGTGATTACTCACATATAGTAAAAGTATGGAAGTGGTAAACATACATCGAATAAATATAGAAGAAAGATTTAAAATTCCAATTTAAAACATGTTTTTGACTTGACTTTCTTATTTGCTGCTATTTGACGCTGCAGTCTCGTTGCGAATGCTACACAAGAATGTTGGGTTCCCGGCAAAACTGTTCACCTAGGCGGTAGTCGTACCCGCACCTCTTGCTTATAGTATGTGCAGAAATCACATAAAAACTAGTTTTCGTTTGATTTTCGTATGTAGTCCTCTATTGGTTTCCTTATTCACTTACAAGTCATTCTATACAATATTTGTTTATTTCATCGACTCCTAGTGTACCTTAAAAGGAGCACGAACAGTTAGTAAAGTCTACTTTTAAACACGATGGTGCGGAACCTCAAAGGGGGGGGGGGTGATGGGGCGGCAAATGGCGCTACCTATATGGCATACACACGTCCGGCAGGTGGTAATCCCGATCGAGTTCCGCTCAGACACCAAGCATTTTCTCTCTCATCTCTGTAACACTTACCAATACAAATATCAAAACATAACAGGACTGGCCTCCGCAGGTCATTCTTAGCCAAAATCGCCTTGGAAATTCAAAGCGATTAAGAGTGGAAGCCGAATGCGTGGCGCATCTCGAACCCAAACTGATGTTCTCAAGTCGCGTTTTATGCAAATTAGACCTTGCATTCTATAAAGAAATATATAGACAGGCCTTTGTTCCCCTTATACTCTGTTGAACTAAACAAAATAATAAAATTTTGAGTACACTAGAAACTACTGCTGATTATCTTTGATGATATTTACTTATCACTGTCGAAAGATTAACGGGCCCTCCGTAAGGACCCATAGCGTAGTATTTAGTTGCTCTTAGATTGACAAGGAAGTGGTGCTATCCCATTTGCGGTGTTGGTTGCTTCGTGTTGCCGGAAGAAGCGAATAAGCCCGTTCTTTGGTCCCGAACTGCTTGGGTCGCGGTCGCGGCGTGATGATGAGTGGACTCTGTGTTCAATAATCTACGACGTTTTGCGGCTGGATGGAATGCTTGAATGGAGCGAGACGACGGAGAGCCGAGCGGATGTGTCGAAAGTCATTACTAGAGAGGCAAGGTTGCGGCGTTGAAACGAAACCCCCACATGGGAACTCCTGGCGCGGAAAAACTATGCAGCAAAAGTAGTCAATATCAATTACTGAAGGAAGTAGCACCTTCATTAGTTATATATGAAAAGCACTAATTAACGCCGTCAATGGACATTCGCAGGATACTCACTATTGATCAAAAACGGCCGCCCTGAGCTTCTTCAGAGGGCTTGTTCAGGGGAAGGTATGAATCGAGTGCGTTTGAGCGCGAACTGAGCCCACTCTTTTAATATATTTGCAAATAGCCATAAAGGAAAATAAAAGGATAAGGGCTTGAGGATCTGGCATCAATGAACCATTGTCAGGGATGCGCCACAAACTCTCGACCATTCAAGAACTGCGGTGGCGATTGAGTACAGTTTGGCTCATACAGAATGTGACTCGCGAGTCCAAATCGGCTTTCAATCAAATTTTATGAAATTATATGAAAAAATCTGAAGTATTAGAAATATTTGGCATTGCACGAATCACCGTTATCCTCCAAAATTAGTTCAATAAAAATTAATCGATTCGGTTGGATGGAAGGTTTGGTGGATGGGGCCAAGATTTCACCGGACCTATGCGTAGAAAACGGTGCCACTTGCCACAGCCACCCAAAGAGGAACATCATCTCCGCCCAGAGGAACAACATTCCCCGGAAGATCTATTGTTGTTCAGCAATCTATGAATACACCCAGTAAAGTTTTCTCCCAGACAAGTCTCATAACAATTAGTATCCAGGCGGCGAATTTCTTGGCCCAGAGGGATACGATCTCAAAGAGCGGCTCGGTGCCTCCACCTTCACGGAGAGAGCGTTAAACGCCTTCATACCGAAGTCCACCTCCACCACTTGGAAAGGTCACATGTTTACGGACTGACGTCAGTAACGCTTCATGTCGGCCGTGAGTAGGTGGACTAACTGACGAGAAATCCTCGGCACTGACAATCCCTTGGGTTCACAAAGAAAAGCGTTTTCGTTTTCCATGTGATTGCCCCAGAGACGTGCATGGCATCTGGAAACATCTCTTCTTTCCAAGTTTTAGCTCATGTTTTCAAAATCGCCAGTCAGGTTTCGAAAGGCTGTAGCGGTCATTAAATGTTGGTTGTCACAGCAGGAAAGGCCGCTTTCCGTGAACTTAAGCTGAACGCTGAAAAATACTACCCGGGATAGAACTGGCCAGTCGATATTCAATTGAACATGGTCGGGAATCAACGGATCCACTGATTCATTCAAGGGGGCGGAGATTTTGTAGTGATATATTTGCCATCCCACCACATACTCCGGGAAGAGATCATGGACCGGACATCTCTAAACCAAAGTTAAAAAAGCCTTCAACTCTTCCAGGAACAGAACTGTTAGTTGTGTTTGACACTAAAAAAAACCCACCTGCTTGTACTTAAAATGCCTTCGCATCATTGCTGCCATCCCACCAAATGCCACCAAGATTCGAATAAACCATGTCACTAAATCTGGACGAATAAAACTAATCGTACATCGATTAGTCCCCAAGGTCATCGTGTGGCAACACATTCAAAAGTCCATTACATTTCAAAAACAAAATAACGTCGTGCGCATCCCTAACCAGGCTGTCAGGAGCGTTAAAACATGAAATGCATCAAAAGGGACTGCTGATATCACTGCTTTAATTCCTTATCTCCTATTGATAGTGGTTGTCAGAAGGAACGACGAAGCTAACATCACCTATAGTCCAATAATGAAATCTCAAGAAAAAACCGTCAGCAGCAAGATCCATCTGGCAAAGCTCAGCAGTTACACCTTTTGAAAAACATCATAAACTGATAAAGAACGAAAATCATTACTAATAACATTATACGAAGTTATACGAAGTGAAGAAATTAAAGGATAAAATGCTTGGCTATATCCCTTTTTATGTGCCATGTATTTGACTTCCATAGGAAATTATAGGGCTATTCGAAAGCGCATTTGGCTTTTAGCAGTCTACTGAAATCCAGGAATCTTATTCCCCAGACGAATCTGAGAGAAACCAACCGACTCACAAAGAATGAAAAGCTTGGTTAGCTATGGAAAAATTTGATCCCAATACTATGTGGATGCTAGCAGCGCCACTATCCGTTCCCCACATTAACCTGAAAAATAAGAGAAGAATAAAACAGATTTTAGTAATTTAGCGTTCTGGTGTGATGCACAAAAACATGCGACTAATGCTGTCGACAATCTCGTTGTGTTTGGCGGTGAACGCTGGTGCTGGTCTGCTCTATAACACCTACTTCATGTATCTGGGAATCGAAGGATTTCCCTGTCGAAGCGCAGCGGAAGTATGTTATTTCGAATTTTGCGATTTTTTGTTTTCTTCTAATTTGCTTCATTGGTTGATTAATTGATTAACACTAATACTAGTTAAAATAATAAAAAACATAGTTCATGGAAAAAGTACAGTTCGCCTTCTTCCGTACCAAAATCTGAGGTGCTGGTCAGGAGGTCCTGATTGCGACAGCGCATAGATTTCTCAGCTGGCTGGTTCCATTTACCTTAATAATTTTGGATAGAAGGTTACTCCGTCGGGTCACTGAGGTTAATGGAAGTGAACGCCCTCTACGGCCTATGTGCGTTACGCTTTGTATTATCAGAAAATTGGAACTGTTTTTTTTGTTTGAAATTATTGTAATAAAGGGTAAAAGGACGAAGACCAATATTGGCTAACCCTCTTTTGGGATACGCCACGCATTCTACTTCTGCTATTAGTCGTAACGGATTTTAGAATGAGATTTGCTTATACAATAGTCTGCGATTACCAACCGATACCAATCCGGATACCAATAACCGAAAACCGATGTCAATCTACATACCATTCTGGCCATCTCACTGGAAACCCGGAAGTATGCAATGCCTGATTGGCCTGGATGACATTTAATGCGAGATTTGATCCGTGACCGTGTGAGTGATAGACAGCAACACTTGCCAGCACACCACTTCCGCTCTCATTTCCAGAAATATTGTAGACAACTAATTATTTTCGTAGAAGGGGGAATTAACACCTCGCGGGGACAGCGTGATACTCATGCGCTTCACATTACCAAACGAGAAGAACTGGTTTTGCTCGACTAATTCGGAGTTTTCATCAAATTTGACCGCAAGCATTATTGGATCGGCGAAGTATCAATCAATAGCATCAGAATTGTGGAAGAGGTAATGGGAGTTTTGCAAAAATATAAAAAAAAAGTCGTCGGACAATGAATGGCGAACCTTCCTTGCCTTAAGAACGCGGCGCAAACCACCACTTGCACTGCTCAATGTAAGTTGATCACCTGACCTAGCCTAAAAACCTGTCGTTGTACCAAGAAAAAAGAAGAGTGGAGCACCGCACCTCTGGTGCTTTGGGAGGGTCGTCTTTGGTGATGTGGAACGTAGTGCTGTCTTCAAGACAATTAGAGAAAGATTAAATTAAACGTTACGGAAAAATTCCACGGAAAATCTAGAAATGCTTCGGGAATTCTCCAAATTGTGCCAGAAAGTATTAGGTTGTCCCATAATTAGTGACTCACTTTGGCCATTTTTCATTTTTATTTTTTTTTATTTTTTCTCTGATTTATTTATTCAGTATAATACACACCATTGTTATCTACAACATATTGCCAACGCACGGGTAGCTGGTCGATGCCTCTTTTATAGAATTCCCTAGGCTTCAGATCGAAGAAGGATTGGATGTCCGTTTTGAGTTCATGCTCATTCACGTAAGATTTCTTTTCCAGAAAGTGAGTAAGGAAGTCGCGACAGAGTGATAGTCCGATTTGGTGGCCGCGACGGTCAGGGCTAGTAGGCTGTGGTGGGGAAGAACTGTCCAACCTAATGCGGCGTAACTTTCCGGAAGTTGTTCCTTTTTGAATGTGGGGGGTCTAGCGTTATCGGATAGAAAGTATAATGTTGTTGTCCGCTGTGGTCCTTGTCGATGTTGGTCAGGCGACGCGGTCAAGCTGTTGACAGTAGATTTCCGCAGTGAACTGTAGTGTTAGTTGGCAGCAGTTCCCAGTGCACAATCCCTTTCGCATTCCACCAGCAACTCAAAAGGACTTTCTTTGGGTGAGGTAAGACTTTGGGCGTCGGAACTCCGTGCTGTTTGGGGCTGAGCACTGCGCGCATGTAGGACTGCGGTTAACATAGCGCACCCACTTCTCATCGCCGGTTACTAGGTTGGAGAGCCAGTCGAAGGTCCGACGATAAGTCAAGAGGGACATGGCGATGTCAGATCGCATTCGGAGCTGTTGTGGGCTCAACTCATGAGGAATCCAAACTCCATATCTCCAGCTCTTGCCAACTTCGTGGAGATGTCTCGCTATAGTCGACTTACTGCATCCGAAGCGCTCTGCCAAACAACGGGTAGTTTGGCCTAGGAATTCCTGGCTCTCAACAGCCGTCGGAAGTAAAATCTCGATATTGAAAGTTGCAGGGCGGCCAGAGTGGGTGATTTCCTCCATTGAAAAATTACCATCTTTGAAACGACTGTACCAGCGGTGGACCGAGGATTGAGAGACCGTGCCATCTCCCATCGTATGGTTGATCCGTTGGGCAGCCTGGCGTTCTGACGATCCTAAGCGGTACTCGTGAAGAATAAGCGTTTTAGAGCTTCTCGCGAAATCGAGCAGAACCCAGTAAGCAGCCCAGAAATGGTGGGTAGCTGGCCGGTATGGCGGAAAGCGGATACTACGGTAAACAGTGGTATGTGGAAATTCTGATGCCAGTAAAGAATTGTTTAACAGTGAAAATCAAAAGTGATTCACTAATTATGGGACAATCCTAATAGAACTTCTTAGGCGTACAAAGTTACCCGCTTCCAAAGGAAGCCTTTCCTTGTTCTGAAATACCACTGGGCTAGTTCAACTAAGAGGCAGTCCTTAAAGCAACAGTCCAGGAACGAATTTGCGGGCCAAAAGCACCTATATGGAAGTTGTAGGTGAAAAGTGGTCGAACGTAAAGAGAAAAAGTGAAGAAAACGCCCAACTGGGGCTTAGACAGGGACATGCCCTGCCGTTTAGGGAGACGTGTGTTGGACGAGTTGTCCGAACCTGCCCGTAGTACATGCGCTTTAATTGCAACTGCTGGCAAATAGCTGCATGCTTGCAAATACATAACTACTTGCCAGCAATCGAAATTGAAGCGCTTCAATTGCGTTCTTATGGAATCGACCTCATACAGCGCGGCGGTCCCGCAACGATCGCTAGTCAAGCGCGGACTCTGCACAGCGTATGTTGGGCGATCCGCCTCTTTATGGGTGATCCGCCCCCTCCAAGAGGACTTCGACCCCTTCCAGCGCATTTTAGAGGTAGGTTTTGAATTAAAGACATTTCCTATAACTAGTTGGGCTGGGGCATGTTTTGACCGCCTAATGACCAAGTAGTTGAAATCCTGCCTGGACTGTTGCTTTAATCTGGATAATGATTCATTGTCTGCGCATTGAGACCCAGTAATCGTTACGCTCGGAATATGTTTGGTGACTGTCATTCTTTCGATTCAAGCAGGCGAGACGAAGCAATCCGGGGGAAGCTGAGCAGATTATGGACATACTGGTCATTGCTTGACATCTAACGACGCACTTGTAATACGCCCTCCGCGATTCAAAGAAACGCGAATGCATGACGGATCCCGTGGACAGACAAGACCATTGGTTAAAGGTTCTTTGGGGAAGCAATAGCGTTCTGCGGTGAAATTCCTCCAGAAGCCAATCGATAATGGCATATTCAGCCCTATTTTCCGGCTTAGAAGCCCTTATGACGGGAACTCAAATTGCCTTCCATCTCGGCATTGTGGGATCAGATTACAGTGGTGTTGAGTTAAGGTGAGGGCCCTCACGTCAACGTGGGACCACGATACATTATTCAACGATACGCTCGGCCAACTGTCAAACGCTAAAGAATTCGCCAAGGAAGTGGTTTTGAGCAGTTTCGATCGAATTCGATTTTGCTTGTGATCAAAGGCATCATCTTTCACTGGGTGAAGGGGATGAGTGTGAAGCTATGGCCCTAAACAAACACTATGTGAAATTGCCGGAGAAAAAAGAAAACGAAGGAGGAATTCTGAAGAAAACCATCTAGAAGCTTCAATCTATGAGACTTTTTCAGATACCTTCTGCAGGACTACCGCTAAGGATACAGTAACCCTTACAGACACAGTCAGCAAACAAACTGGCATGGTAATTTCGCTTGAAAGCAGAAATGCAGAATAAGCTCATAGTGGCGGAAGGAAAGGAACAATACCAGGAAATCCAGGAAAAAAGGGTTCCATTATGTTGGGCTGTGGAGGAGTGTGAAAGGCAGACAGTGAGGTAAGAGAAGGGCGTCAGGGAAAGAGAAAAGAATCGGAGACAAGAGAGCATAGATACGAATGTCATTTCTGAAATTTAGCAATTTCTGGTGCGGGGGGGAGCCAAGTGTTGAGTGGAGCTCTGTCCGAATTCTCAAGCTTCGCGCCTCTGCCTGGCATTTTTTTGGAACGTAGAGCGACAAATCCTGTGTGCTCGTGTGCAGCATTACCTTTCTCGGTCGGGGTTTCACTATCGTAAGATGCGACTAGAAACACAGGCCGATCACCCAATTGATCTGAAGTTCAGGGGTAAAAGTAGACGCTGATGATTAAGGATAAGCGACGTCTTGCTGGCTTTTGCTGCCACGGCCGAAATCTGCGAACGTCGCCCAATTCAAATACTTTTATGTTTCACTCAGAGAAAGACTTCTTCGAAGGAGGAGGTTAAAGTGGAAGGCAGAGCATTGTTTACCTTATGAATTTATGCTGCATGAGCACGCGTCGCATTCAGGCTCCCGAAGCTGTCTAAGCCAACTGACAAGGGGGGGTCTTTCAGGACATGGAGTGTTTTTTTCAAAACGGTCTTTTGTAGATGCTTATGTGGGGAACACGGGAACCATGGTCCATTTTTCTTGAACGCCCCAGGAATGTCAAAACAGTGGGGAAGAAATGGTCCCAAGTTCGATCCTCCGTGATGACAAATTTTTGCAATTCATGTTGGACGCCTCCAAAATGCCACAAAACACGACAATGATCTATTCTCGACGATGGCGTCATTTGGCGGCAATCTGGAGGCGCCAAACTATATTACAAAAATTAGTCACGCGGGGGAGAGCGAACTCTGGCACTTCCGTCACCTGGAGTTTTTGGCCATTCCTTAGGAGCGTTCAGGAAAATGAGATGGATCGTGTGTTACGCGTTATGCGAGCCCATTAAACATTGCGATAAACCAGTTCGAAAAAGCGCTTAAATGTCCTGAAAGGACTCCCATGTGAGCTTTCACCATGTGTCAGGGACCACAGTTTTTTTGAATTAGACGGAACGCCAGTGAAGCCCAGCCAACTTCCGTAGCATGGATTAGCATATCTCAACGAATCGAACACAAATTGAATATCTAGTGCTTTCCTCTTTTATTTGAGATCCATGCGTTGTCGAAGCATGGGATATTGTTGGACCAGGCAGACAAAACTGAACTTAACGCCTGTTCCATCGTATTCATGACGTATCCTTCTCATTCAGCTTATTTAATAGGGCTCCATCTCCATTGCACGTTTATTTATTGTCAAGTATGAAGTTTTGCGAAATTAGCCAAAATTGCCATATTTTGTTCCAGTCAGAATTTTAAAGGCAGCGATTACGATAAATCAAGAAGGGTTTAGTGTGACGTGGTGGTGCTCAATGGTACGCCAGTAGCGAAAAAAGCAGAAAAATCCGTCAAGAAAACGCAAAACGGGACCCCCTTTTTTGGCCGTTGGTTTTCACTCATGAACAGGTAACAGCTCAGAAAGCGGACGTATGAACGAGTTCACCGCAACGCGTTTGGCACCATGCCAAACCACGCTTCAATCGAGATGCTCCAGTTGTGCCGCTGCTGGCAACGCAGCTCGTCCAAATCACCAAGTAAACTAGTGGGCGGATCGCTTTTGGGGGCGGAGCGCTTTCGAAGTCCTGCTCAGCAACCAGCGCACCTTTCGTTGTGAAAGCGCCACATCTCGCTTCCCTGGCAGCCAAGTAACTGATTCGTGTGGTGCACATGCTTCCCCGATGCGCTCCCTCTTTATCGTAATCGCTTCCTTTAATAATCACGAACTGCTACCAGTACTTCCTTTCCTGACTGATAACAAAGATGTTACGGTCATTTGATCGGTGTTGTTTGTTCCGACCCAAGATGAGCCCCCCCCCAATCCAGTGTACCCTTTGCATTCTTATAGAGACAAGGAACTAATCCTCCATATATTTCCGAACAAACACTCATCTATTCACCGACGACGTCTTTATCTATTCGTTCCTGAGCTGACAGACAGAAAACAACATAGTCTACCGTTTTTCTTCGGGACCATTATAAATCTGCACTAACGTATAAATTCGAGGGCAATACAACATTAATATTAGCGATTACGGTAGTTAGATGGTGATGAAACGTGGTAACGGAGGTCCTTATGGTACAGCAGTGAAGAAGAAACCTGGATTAGCTTAGAAATTGGCTTAGATGCTGGATACTTGAGAGGGTGTGCTTAGAATTAAAATACGCTTGAGTGCATGTGCCAAAAAACAAAATAAACTATAGCAGACGTCAAGATTATTGGATACAGCCGTTTGGTACGAAATACACTTTGAAATGAAAAGAGAACGCCAATGATAACGATGTCACAAGTTCGAAACATACCTTTGGGGGCGGGCCGCCTTCAGAAGAGGCGGGCCGGTTTGGATTTGGAGCCTAATTGTGTTGCTTATAGCACGCTTTTGCAGCGAAAGCACCACAATTGTCCCCTCCCCACCCCCACCTCTGTTTTCTGGATAACGCTTCCATTGGTGCCTATGCTCCTGGTGCGCGGACCCACCTCGTACTCACTTCCTTTGATTTGCAAAAAACTTCACGTCCCTGAACTGATTGGAAAAGCGCCTTGGAACTTATTGAAGCGACGTTAATTCCGTTTCTGGTAGCTCGGTTTTGCCATACGATTCAACTGGCGGCGAAGCTACAGCGGGTATGCATGCTAATGAAGATCCACTGTATTAGGAGATTTCCTCTTCTAGATCCTATCTAGGACTATCTTCATGGTTCGTATGTGTTCGTTCTGCTAAATCCCACGCGTCATGACAAATGCCGATTCAAAAAAGTTGACCCTAATTGGCACCCATTCAAATTGCACTTTCAATATTTTAGAGCTCTTTCGGATGACCATCCCATGTCTTTGATTCCATCATAAATGCAAGGCGTTCAGT